>OMLM01011350.1:91779-105811 GCA_900302695.1 Helostoma temminkii | reverse complement strand
CACTGAGGTTATCCTACATGCTTTTATCTCCTCACGCCTTTACTTCTCTCAGTGTTACTGTCTCAGCCAAAAGTCTATCAATCGTCTCCAGATTGTGCAGAACTCAGCTGCGAGACTCTTAACCAGAACTAGAAGAAGTGATCATATTACACCTGTTCTTGTCTCTTTGCACTGGCTCCCAGTATGTTTCAGAATAGATTTTAAGATCTTACTACTGACTTTCAAAGCTCTACATGGTCTCTCTCCAAGCTATTTATCTGAACTGCTAGTGTCATATGAACCTGTATGTAGCCTGAGATCCTCAGATAGAGGACTTCTGTGTGTTCCTGAGACACGACTAAAAACTAGAGGCGACAGAGCCTTCGCAGTTAGAGCCCCAAAGCTTTGGAATGACTTGCCCGAGAATATTAGATCAGCTGACTCAGTAAGCTCTTTTAAATCACTTCTGAAAACATACTTTTATCGGAGAGCTTTTCCTGATTTTATATAAACTGAATGTAGTTGCTGTTTCACCCTGCTTTTCAACCCTTGTGCTGTTAATGTCATTGCTGTCGTCCTATATCATTATGCCCTGCTCCATCTATGCTTACTCACACACCAACCGGTCAAGGCAGATGGCCGGCCAGCTTGAGCCAGGCTCTGCTGGAGGAAGGGAGTTCTCCTCTCTACTGTTGCTTAAATGCTTGCTCATTGGTTTCTATATTAATAGGTCAAGTGTTATTGTGCTATAGTTCCTCCCTGTCTTAAGCTATTTATTTTGTGTTCTTCTTGTGATCTTTCTGTTATTATTGTCTTTCTCACTTGTAAAGCACTTTGTAACAAATGTTTTGAAAAATGCTCTATAAATAAAGCTTATTATTATTTAAAATGCATATGGTGAAAGAGGAGGTCACCTTGTAAGGCCTTTTGGTGCCACATTCCTTCTTCTCTTCTGCATCCATGAGAAAGTATCTGTAAGACATTTTCCTCTCGTTCTGTCTGTACTCAGGCACTATGTCTGCTTCACTATCCATACTGCCAGGAAGAAGGAACAGCAGCAAAACAGGACAATACACCTGGAAAATATGAGCTCCAGTTTAGGAATTATTAATCATCTAGTTATAGAAAACTAATCAATTATTTTGATAATTATTTATTTAGCAAAAAATAAAAGTTTATTTCTGATATGTGAGCATTTCATGCTTTTTGACTAAAAACATCTTTGTTTGGGTGTTGATCTGCCAAATGATATCTGAAGATGTGAGATTGCTTGTGAGAAATTACAACACATTTCTCACTACTTTCTGACAAATTAAGTCTCACAAGTGAATGAATTAATGTCAAATTCAATTAACTTTACAGTAATGTGGTCATTGCCCACCCACCCAACACCCACATGTAAGGCAAAATAGTGTGTGTGAAAAAATCTATACTTATTTTACATGTGGTTTGACTTAAACTCCTAAGGATATCACTGTCGTTCATACATCATCAAAACAAACACCCATAAATGCGCCTCATCAGAAAAATGACAAAAGACGCTTCAGAATTTAAGAAGAATAACTTTTCTTTTCTGTCAAAGCAGCCCGGTGACATCTGTCTGAACATCTGAGGGTGCATTGAAAAGAGTAGCTGCTAATAGTTGATTCGGCTCATTAATAATGCAAATGTACCAATGGCCATTTTGTAATCAGTCAAGTGTGAGCGTGTGAGTGTTAATTACATAACTACATGAGCGCTAACAATCAAAAGTAAATTTGGCACCTTCAGCTCTGCATTATGTTATCTCCAACAAATAAAATGTGATAAGCATGTGGACAATCAGTGTCGCCATAATTCAAGTTCAAAGTCTGTCGTCTGTAAAAACCTTCGGAGATGTGCATGTCATGTTCTGTCGAGTAAATAGCGAGGAGACTATAATAACTATAAGCGGATAAGAACAAAAAAAAAAAATCATAATCGGGCCACGTTGTTCCAGATTCACTGGAAAAACTCACGGTTTCAATT
This sequence comes from Helostoma temminkii, assembly GCA_900302695.1. Taxonomy (NCBI): domain Eukaryota; kingdom Metazoa; phylum Chordata; class Actinopteri; order Anabantiformes; family Helostomatidae; genus Helostoma; species Helostoma temminkii. The sequence goes on along the minus strand of OMLM01011350.1, from coordinate 103,825 downwards.
TCATGTCGATCGTGGAGAGGGGAAGAAAAACTGCTGATTCACGTTTAGTGCTTTCCCCTCCTCACTGCCCGCCTGCTGCTGAGTCATCAAATGGGGACTGAACTGGTTTTATAGATCAGCAGCTGTGTTGATTATGCGCAGTTGGCAGAGAGCAGGTCGGTCTGTAGTTGCACATGATACATGTGTCATTTTAGTGTGAAGGTATGCTTTTGAATTCAGTTTTTAATGCGTTAAGACATTTCACATTGAGCAGTACTCAATGTGAAATCTTTGTAATGTACTTAAGTACATTATACTTAAGTCTATGCTTGGTCCAGCAAATCACAAAGTTTCATGATCTTAATCTAAATTTCTTTTGCTTGTTTCTGCATGTCATATGTGTTCGAAAGAAGAACCAAAAACAAACACTTTTCCCAGTTTGGTGTGAAAAACTTAACTTACCTGCACATTCGGTAGCTCTGACTGCATATTAATGAGAATGACTTTGGGATGAGATAAGTGCATATACAATATGTCTAATGTTCAGATGTCCACTCTTCATGCAGTGCACAATCTCTAAGTTACTGTATTGCAGGTAGGTTGTATCACTGAAGTCATAACTAAAGGTCATACACACCATGTGACAGTAGCATATATGTGTCAGACTGAACATCAAACCAGCTGAAGTATGTGATATCAGGCTTTTATTAAACCCTGCCTGTACTTCACCTGCTGCACAGATCAGAGTTGGTGTTATTTGATATCAATCAGTAACAGAGGCAAGTTCTCTGAACTGGAAAAACAAAACACGTATGAGCAAAATATTAGGCAAGCAGCATGTTTGGTCATAACTTTTATACAACTTTTAAATACATAAAGTCTCCATTTTACAGTCTGTACTGTCTACATACTTTGACTTTGGCCTTTTGTTTTACTGAAACCAACATCAGTATCAGTTTGGCATGAAGGGAAACTGCTGCTATGTTGTCTTCAAACAATCATGTGATTGTTTGAACAGTCACTGTTTGAACACTTCCTCTGTCTGACTTCAGAACCTCACAGTCATGTTTAGTCTCGGCTCCTCCTTTCCCTGGAATCCAAAGCTGCACTCTCACGCTTAGCGCTCAGCCCTCCTCCCTCCTCCCTCTGCTTTTCCAGGGCATTACTCAAACATCCTTACTCATGTTAAGTCCCTCGGCTCCTCCCTCTGCTCTTTTTCCAAGCTACCAAAGCTGCTGAATCATGTTAACTCTCATGAGTCCCTCCTACATTGCTGAAGTTGCCATATCATGTTTAGCTGAGGTTTGTGACCTCTCCTTCCTGTTTTCATTCAGCTGCTGGAGGGAGGAGACAAAAGAGGACTGTATAAAAGAGGACGACTGCTGCACTGTAGACACAAGACACAAACAGCCAGACAGGAACCACTGACTCTCTGTGGACGTACAGCAATCTACAAAACCTCAAGGACTTCATCCTTAACTGGTGAGTAAAACACAGTATTTCAGTTTGAATTTGACTGTTCCTCCTGTTTATGTCTCAAAGTATTTTCTATAATACTATAGAATATTGATTTCCTTTGTAAAGTGCAGTTTTCTATTTTATTTTCAGGGCCATAATGGAGACAGAGAAGAAGACTCAGACGCCAGCAGAACAAATCACTGACAGGTATGAATGAGTTGCTGTGATTTATCTCTAAAACCTCTTTCTTAATTTGTTCACACATCACCAAAAGGACATAACTCATCTTTGACGTCGTCATATAATACAAATAATAATAACACAAAGTGTTCAAACTGGATTAATTCTAATGAGGATAGAGACTTTTTTCAGCATGTGTCGCACTAGATTGGTGTAAATGAAAACTTTGTAGTGAAGTGAAGTAAAACATTATTCACACCAACCTCTCTTACCCGTAAATCAGATCACCATTACTGTGGTCAGAGAAGACACATTGTTAAAACACTACACACTGAGCTTGCTGTAACTGACTACGATTCTTTTCCCCTTGCAGGGATCTGTCCGAACAAATCAAAAAGGTGACAAAGGAGAGTCATGTCAGAGCAGAAAACACACAACTGATGCTGAGCTTCCAGAAGGGACAAGTCACCCTTGCACAATATAAGGTAACACGTAGTGGCACATTTAAATATTTAGATAGTAGTTAGTTTTACTTTTCAGACATATGTAGTAGTCTTGTTTCTAGCTGGGCCTGGTCTCTTCAGGTTTGACACCATCTTTCCTCTGCCTCTTCAGCTCCTCCTGTGCTCGCTGCATGACATTTACCAGGCTTTGGAGGAAGAGCTGGACAGGAACTCCAACCACCCTGGTGTTGCACCCATTTACTTTCCTGCTGAATTGGCCAGGCTGGAGTCCATCGAGAAAGACCTGGAATACTTTTACGGCCAGGACTGGAGAGAGAAGATTGTTGTGCCTGCAGCCACTAAGAGATACTGCCACAGACTCAGACAGGTATGTTTCATTGTGTCAATGTTAATTTGTATTTAAAAGCATCTTTGTCTGAGTGACACAGAAATGACACTGTTTCTGATTACTTCTTCCAGATTGGTAAAGAAAACCCTGAATTTCTGGTAGCCCATGCTTACACCCGGTACCTAGGTGATCTGTCTGGAGGTCAGGTCCTGGGACGAATTGCCCAGAAGTCCATGGGGCTAAAGAGCAACGAGGGTCTTTCTTTCTTTGCCTTCCCTGGTGTCTCCAGCCCCAACCTGTTTAAACAGCTCTACCGCAGCCGGATGAACAGTGTGGAGCTCACAGAGGAGCAGAGGAACGGCGTGCTGGAGGAGGCCGTCAGAGCCTTTGAGTTTAACATTCAGGTAAGGAGCAGTGATGGTGAAGCAGAACACAGAGTCACTTTCAGGATGGCTGTACAAATGAATTAACATTTATGAAGCCACACAGAGTTCATTGATGTTGTTATTTTTGTTTTTCAGGTCTTTGATGATTTGCAGAAGATGCTGAGTGTCACTGAAAACCAGATGCAGAATAGATCCACACACTCCAAACCAGCAAAGACCCTGCAGCTCCCTGGGACCATTATCAACACTTCCCCACTGTTCAGGATGGTCCTGGGACTCTTTGTGGCTCTGGCTACTGTCAGTATGGGAATCTATGTTTTTTAGAGACCATACACAACAACAAACATTTTTACTTATCTAACCAGCATTTTGTAAGATAGAGACTGTATATAAATAACAGCACATTTTGTTATATTTTTGTAATTCCTCTGAGAACCACATTTACATGTATTAATACCTATTAAAATGTGCAATATGTGTTTACTGTAAATATGTCTATGTTTAATAAAATCCTTTGTTAAAGAAAATCCTTTGTTGCAAGTTCTGTTAATATTTTTGGCAGTGTTCGTGCATGCTATTATCTGTTTTCTGTATATTTGTATGACACCTCTGCTGGTTTGTGGCATCCAACCATGTGGCTCCTATATTTGGTCTTATAATGCGGTTTGCATTCATAAATTGCACAGCTGCTGTTAAACTACTATGTGCAGAATAATTGGCCTCTTTTGTTCAGGCATTCAGAAGTCAATGTTTTCATTAATTAGAGTATCTTTAATCTTTTTGGTATCTTGCTTGAAAATTTATCAAATCAAATGTTGATTTATGTTCCATAAAACTGCTTAACTTCTTGCAGCTGAAACACACACATGATGGTGCCAGATGTGTTTCTAAATATTAGTAAAGAACAACAATTTATGCCCAGTGGACTACTACTACTGAGCTACTACACTACTGACTATTCTATACACACTACTTTAATTTTGTGTTTCCAACTGTGTATGGTACGTCGCAACAAAGAAATGCCAAGTCACAGTTACTTAGTTGAACAAGTTTGTTAACTGGAGTCACTTGACAGCCACATCCTGTTACAATCAGCTCATGTTAAAAATGAACTGATGTTGACAAATGCAAATAAAAACAACACTCATGTATAATTTGTTATCCACTTTTATTGTTTTAAAGATTTTCCTAAATCTTGTGCACTAGTGGCACACATTATAAATTAAAACACTAAATCATTGTTAATAGCAGCCAGAGCAAACTTCTGGCATCATCCTAGGCCTGTTTTATAACGACACTAATTAGTACAGTGCTGGTATCTGTCTCCCTAAAGAACAAATAAAAGAAAAGCTAAAACAAGTTATAACACAAATGATTGTACTTCACTGGAATTGGTTTACCTTAATCTTAAAAGGCACAGCAGCCTGAGTAAATCAGACATGTCCTCTAAGTGTCACAGTCCAGATCTTTAAAAGCTGAAATTATGCTTTACATTCAAATGACATTCCTTCCCACTGCTGCAGCTTCTTTTTCACCATTTAACTTGATTGTGCTATACATTTCTCAGTATCAGAGAGTGCACGTCTAATACCAAGAGAACATTATTTTGTTTTACTAGCCCCATGAGCTCTGGAAATGCATCGCTTGTTGTAAGAAGGCTGTAAACACAAAACTAAATTATCAAACTACAAAAAGAGAGGTAAATATGACAAAGTTTACAATTGACTGTTAATTTACAATTTAGCTCAACATGCAAATTTCTACCCACCATCCCCTCGAAAACAAAGAAACAAACCACACAAACGCACACACACAAACACACAATCATCTATGAAATCTACTAACTACAGGGTACAGAGTGATGAAGATGGTATCCCAAGGTGCTTTAAGGGGGATTGCACAGCGTATCATCTTTGTAAATGTCACTGACAGTAAACGATGAAAAGGACACAATAAGAACTGATTTCTTTCAAACAAAGCTAAGGGCACAAATCCAAGGCAAAGCAAAAGACAGGATGTATAACTTGGAAAGGCAAAAAACAGAAACATGTTTGGAAAAGCAGCTTCGAAGGAAAGCTACAGAACAGACAACAAACTCTAGTCAAATAAGATCATTCTTCAAATACTTTCAGATGCTGAAATGACACCATTTTATCTGATGAATGATCACAAAATCTCAAAGCATATCTTTGTTTAGAAAATATGATCTGTATTTTGCTAATTGCATTTTGACAGAGGCCCATGTTCGTGAGATATTCAAGGCTATGGGTTCATTTTAAAACATAGATGAGCTTCACTTCATCTTTTACTGGCAGTTCTGACAAACAGTAACGACCATTTGACCAAGACACATTTCTTTTGTTTTCTCCGCTGATAAAACATATTGCACATTGAAAGGGGAAGAAAATAGCATTAGTGACATGCATTGAATTATAAAAACAAAAGTGAAATCACTTCACTGTAATATTTTGCTACTTGTACAGCTTTCCATGTTATGCATCTAACTTCATTTGGCACGTTGTCCTACTGTAAAAGGCAGTTTTCAGAGCCCAGATAGGTGCATATAAGAAGTAAGCAATGTACTTTAGGGCACAGTTTTCAACGTCTGTCTGCATCCTAGAACACCCTCTGAACATCTGCATAATGTCATATCACCTTGGCTACCTGTTCAAACAGCTGGGACAGTTTGGGTTAAAAAGGTGCAGTTACTTTAGGCAGGAGCAGCCCCCCGGGGGCTCCTCAGTTGGTTTCATAAGTAGACAGCAGGGCTGCATCTACGGGCTCCATGCAGGAAGGGCAGGTGAAGGAGCGCATCAGCCACGGGTCAATGCAGTCCACGTGGTAGATGTGAAGGCAGGGCAAGAACCGAATGGGGTCACCGTAATCAAAATCCATCATGCATATCACACACCTGGGGAAGAGAGAGACTCTGATCCTTCTTATTCATCTACAAATATGAAGTAGACTTAAAAATTAACATAACCTTATTGATCTAATTCTAATTGAGCACTTTATTCATTCAATATGACCTTATAGCACCCATTATACAATGGAGGAATACTTGTATACTAATTTACATTTTGCAGTATTCAATTTGTAGTTTTAATCCAATAATGACAGAGCAGTCGGCTTCAGCTTCTGGTTCAATTAGTGTGAAGCCTGAGGGAACACACAAGTCTTTGATTTTGTGTGATGAGTTAAACTTATTAATTCTGTTTTATGTCCATGCTTCATGTTTATATTTTTGAAAAAGATATTGTTTATTGTAATTTTTCACCTGAAACAAAGAATGTGGACTTCAGATTTTATTGAAGCATGTATCAATACATTTGGACTGTAAAGCTTTCAAGACATTGACTGCGACACATTAACACAACCTCTCTATGCACACACTTTGATGACAACTTTCTGCAACAATACAAAATAAAACAACAAAAACAAATGGTGTGATGTTTTTTCTTAATATGACACTCACTCTTTAACTTTCTTGTCAGACGGGTCTGAGCCCGGGTTAAAGATGCCTTTGGGCAGGTGCTGAATGAGACCGATGCGTTGGGCGATGCGGACCTGCTCCTCCTCAGTCAGCTGGCTGGCAAGGCGACTCTCTCCTGGGGTCGGATGGTACACTGGCAACGGTTGGGTGCGTTCCTAAAAAAGAAAGACAGCATGTGTCATCTATGAAGTCATAGTTTTCTTAAAAGAGGATTTATCATATTCAGTATAGTGCAAAGTTTTTAGGCACTTCAGGTCTTTAGATTTGTATCGCTCACATAATATCATAGTTGCCCACTCGCTCGCAAAGACATTGTGTGATACCAAGTACTGATTAAATTTTCTTGAGTTAAAATTTATTGTGTTTTGTACGAAGTGAACTGATAAAAACATTATTTCTGACATCGTCCTCATTTTACTTGTATTACTTGAACCTGTGAACAGTACTGTATGTCAGTCTTCTTTTTGCATCAGACTGTCTGCGGTTGATATGAATATTCATGTTGGTCAAACTAAGTACTTCAGTTTGGTGTGGAGGAGGACATCATAAACTACAGTGCACTTGTCGCACTAGTAGAATGGCCACACTGTAGACATTATAATCAGGTTTTGCTTTTCAGTTACATAAATAAATAAGTGAACTGTTCACATTTCACTGGTTTTCTGCATACATTCGTCATGAAATGTGATCTGATCTTCATCATAGTCACAAATATCAACAAACACAATTCTTGTACACTGATAAAACAAAAAGTCATGATCTTTCATGTCTTGATATTGAACACACACCAAAATGCTGGTGGTAAAAGTAAGTGAAACAGTGTTTAAATAACTGGTTGAACCACCTTTGGCAGCAATAAATATGTCAACAAAACACTTCTGGTAGCTGTGAATTAGACTTACATAACATCCAGGAGGAGTTATGGATATTCTTCCTGCTCCAGCTCAGACCTATTGTCAGGATGTCTGGTGTAAACAGCCCTCTAGAGGTCATTCCACAGCTTCTCTACTGGGCAGGGGTCTGGGCTCTGTCTGACGCACTCCAGAAGGTGGATTTTGTTTCTCTTCTCTGTAGATGATTTACTTCAGTGTTTTACATCATTGTCCTGCTGTATCACCTAACTTCTACTGAGCTTCAGCTGTGTGTGTTCAGGTCCAGAGGCAGCAAAACAACCCCAAATCACGATGCTCCCTTCACCGTACTTAATGATTGGTATGAAACCAAAGTTGAATTGTTTACATGGCTATGTAAAATGGTGAAGTTCAATGAATTACTGTGGAGGGAGCATCATGATTTGTGGCTCTTTCTCTGGCTCTGGATGTGAACAGTTTTCCATGGTGGAGGGGAAAATGAATTCCCAAGTTTATCAGGGTATCCAAAAGTGTCGGGGTGGTTGTCTGCAAGCCAAAACTGAGCAGAAATTCGGCGATACAGCAAAACAATTTCCTTTAATCATAGACATAAAGCTACTACAGAATGACTTTGGGGATACAAAATCCAACTTCCGGACTGGGTCTGTCAGAGCCCAGACCTCAACCTAAGACACGCTGTGAAATGACCGCTAGAAAGCAGGTCACAGCAGTCGTCCTGAGAATATGGCTGAGCTGCAGCAGTTATGTCAGAAGAATGGTCCAAATTCCTCCTGGACTTTGTGCAGTCTAATTAACAGCTACAGGAAGTGTTTGATTGAGGTTATTGCTGCCAAAGGTGGTTCAACCAGTCATTAAAACAGTTTCACTTACTTTTTCCACTTTGTATGTTTAATGCGTGTGTTTAATAAAGACATGAAAGATCATGTGTCTTTGTGTTTTATCAGCTTGGAAATACTGTGTTTGTTGATATTTGCGACTTTGGTAAATATCAGCTTGAAGCAGACTATCAGAAACTGTAAACAGTTCACTTACCTACAATACTATATTGTGTCAGAAATGTAACTACAGTTACACTGAATTTCCTGGATGTACAGCACAATGTGACTCTACCAGTTTTTTTTACCTTTGCTGATCTCTACTTAGATACTTTACGTAGCATTGGAAACACTGAGTTTTCGATTAATGAAAAGGCAGCTTTTAAATTAAAGTAAAACTCTTGTCACAACATCACAGCTGACATGTGAACTAATGCCCATCGTTGATTATCAAATTAGCTTGTTAAAAACCAACGATTTGACATGTCCTTAAATCCCGGGAGCGTGTTAAACTTGAGTCCGGGCTGCTCACCTGGTAGGGCGGCGGAGGCTCTCCGGGTAGACTGCCCCCCTCGGACTCGTTCAGTAATGACAAGTCATCCGCACCTTGTGAAAACAGACAGTTCCCCATTGAACTAAGACCACCATGAGAGTGTCCACTTCTCTCTGAGGGCAACAGACACTTAGCAAAGCGTCAGGTGGAGCTAGCTGGCTAGCTACCGTTCAGACTCTAGGTTAGCTTAGCTTAGCTAGCTATTAGCTGTCATTCCCTGAAAATCCTGACGGAGAAACCGAAGAAAAATCGCCGCACGCTTGCTGGAATAAACACCTAAATGTTGAGCTACACTACAGATTGCAAAACACTGGATGACATGAATTGTATCTGTAAGAGTGAGGTGATTTCATGTGTCTGACTGTGTATTGGGTTTTTTTTTATGTGTGTTTACAAAAAACATAGACCGGAAATATCGTCAATAGAAACGTGTAAAGTCGCAGACCTTCAGAATAAAAGCGCAAACTTTTTGTCATTGAATGTGTGATGCAGATATTGCAGCGGATGGGCGGAGGGGAAATTATAACCATGTGTTTATTTGTAGGTGAATGTCAGTGCGGAGCTGGGTGTTGACTGAGCAGAGCTTTACAGGACCGAACTATGGTAAGAGGAAGAGGTAACACATCCTTTACAACACAGAAACTTTAAATGTCTAACATGTCGCTGTATGATAACATGTGCGTCGTCATGCGCAAGCGAAGTGAAATTTCGTCTGGCTTCTCTCAGTTTACTAAATAAATAAGATCTTACACAGCTGCAGATGTCTCTGAAGATGTCATCTCAGCTAATGACGAGCTCAATCAGAGGAGTAGTCATGAAAATACTGAGTCATGTATTGAAATTCCCCTACGTTACTCCACCCAACTGGTTATATTTACATGTACACTGTATTTACATGAGTATTTTTAAGTATATGCCAACGTTGATGTGAAAGAGTTGAAGTTTGAAGTGTTTGGATAACTGCCTAACACTAGCATGGAGGTGGACGTGTGAGGATCTGGAGATGCTTTGGGCCTGGACGATCTGTACTGTGTTCAAGGCATCTTCAGTCAGGACTCCACACTGAAGAGGTTTGCCATTTCCTCTGGGCATCGACTCATTTTGCAGCAAGACTAACTCAGAGAGTTGCGTTAGAATTGTTTGGAGATGAAAGGATCTGCTGGACTACTCTTGGCGATGCTGCAGAAGGGAGGAAATCACACCTGAATATGTGCAAAAACTCATCAGTAGAATGCCACAGATTTATCAGGCAGTTGTTGCATCAAAGAGTGTGCGTGTGTGTATTTAGCTCGAAATATGAGCTGACAACCCCAGAATCATGTTTCTAGAAATACTGGTTATAAAATTCAGCCAGATGAAGTGTAGTAGCTTAGAGTGTGGATACAGTGTGGGATTCAGGCTTTTTCTAATGTCACTTGTCATATATTTAGGCCACAGTGCCTCCTCCACCTCCACCTCCACCACCACCACCACCATCATCCTGTGGAAACCAGGCTCTTACAAAGCGTCCTACACCACAACCCCGACATGCTGCCGTACCTTTTAATCAAGACACTCCGATCCAGGAGACAAATTATTCATCAGAGGTTCTACATGATGCTCCGGTTGGTTTCTCCTCCACCATCTGATGTTATGTTGGTGTGTGAGGCCCTTAAAAGACCTTGTTGTGAAATTTCAGGTCCTCCAGGGTGCAGAAGCCCCACCAGTTTCCACAGTGCAGAACGTGCCCCAGTCTTCGTTGTCGCATGGACAAGTTGGCATTTTCTCTGATGCTCCAGAAAAATGGCATCCAGTGCAGGAAACAGACCCTGCACCACAGACACTTTGTGCTTCACAGGTACATTATTAGGTAAAAAAAAATTCACCTTTCTTACTAGAAATAACACATGTTTGTGCTTTCCCTAGGCCCCAGTGCAGGAAAGTGAACAAGGCAATCAGATGACCCCGTCTGCACAGGAGAATGTAGAGTAAACTTGCTGTAAATATCTTCAACATGCTAAGATTTATATTGTTGCCACTATTACTTGATTTTGCACAAAAAGGTCATATTACTCATCATTGGGTATAATGTCATGTCAAGCATGAATGTTATTTATTTATTTATTTGTTATTATTTTGAATGTACACAACTGAACCATTTCAAATATACAACTGAATGTACCATGGGAAGAGATGGCACTAGGAAACAAGGTGGGAGGAATCCTTGTCTACAGTACAGTTACCTCGCTGTGTTTTTTTTAAATTATCTTATTGTATTGTGTCTATTTTAATGCTCATTTGTATCAATTATTGTCCATTTCCAAAGTGCTTCCACACATTTAACTCAAACCTGCCTCAGTGGAAAAAAAAATAAACTGCTTTAAACTGTCTATATGTATAATTTCCTGCAACAATGAATCAGCAGCTATGCTAATAACAGAGCAGTTGTTTGTGCTAATGCACCTACGTAAAACAGACGTACTGTTATTTGTTTACTCTATGTCTATTGTTAATTTTATGCAGAGCTGATCCCAGAGTTGGCAAATATAAAGAAAGACATGGCACGGCGAGGCAGTACAGTCAAGAACATCCTTTTTATTCAATCAGGTGCTGCTCTTCTCAAACTGTGTTTTCTTCTTATGGAAAAGAAACTGTAATTAACACATGCATTTCACCTAGAGCTCTGGGGGTGTTTTCATAAAGAAGTGGTGCTGCACTGAAGGTGTAGACAGAGGCGTAGAAGAGCTGGGGGTCAGGGGGCCTAGGTTGCTGCCTATTACACCAATAACCATACATGCTTAAAAGATAAAGAACAAAATAAACAACAGAACATAGACACGGAGCAGTCCGGCATGAGGTGGTCAGAGGAGAAAAATGGAGGGACTTGCCTGAATCCTCATAAATATGAGAGCTCAGGTTCATGCTGGCTTTTTATCTGGTTGGTGTGTTTGAAATGACTAATACTGCTGAGAGTTTCGCTGTGTGAAACCCACCATGAACAATAATACTTTACTTTAAAAGATTGGTTTGAATGGATGTTGGATATGTCCTAGAAGTACAACCCCCCTGTTTCAGCCTCATGCAGGACAAGTCCGGTATAAGGTGCTTATAGCTTTCATTTGCAGTCCAAGGCATTCTCAGAGAGAGCCTAAATGACAGCATACCCTGATAGCAAATATTAAAAGAAATCCAAATTAAAAGAAAGCTTAAAAAGGGGGAATAAAACAAAGCCAAAATAAATACCTAAATCAAAAGAGCAAACTCATCATAGTCCAGCAGCCCTTTTCCAACACCCCAAAGCAGTTCATCCAGCCCTCTTGACCCCATTCATCTTCTCTGTAAACCTCTTCAACCCAAACCCGAAGCCTTGTCATCCCTTCCTAACCCACCCAAGGACACCCCCAAAAAGCCCGTCAGCGTAATTTGTTCACTTACATTAGCTGTTGAATGGAGAAGCTGAAGAAGATGGGTATGGTAATACAACATGAAGCATACAGACAAGAATAACATGTGAGCTAACTGCATTCTGCTCAGACAAA
>OMLM01011350.1:67655-80571 GCA_900302695.1 Helostoma temminkii | reverse complement strand
ATCAAACGCACCTTCTGTCTGTAGCTCCACTGACTGAACCAATAACCCTGAGTACTACAACACACACACACACACACACACACAGTCCTATTCACATACATGTGCAGTATTTTCTTCATACTGTTTTTACTGTCTATCCATTTCTCACTCATATACACACACCACTGGAGTAAGACACTGCCCCCACACCCGCAAGGTTTCTCCACTTTTGTTTTATTGCTTGTTGGTGATGTGTAATGAATCAGAAGCACATCCTCACTGGGTGGTTCTGCCCTGTAGTTTGAAGCTTCAGAGAGAATCTCCCCTGCACTCCGAACTGACCACAAACTGCCTCCCAGAGACATTTGTTAGCCAGCCAGCCAACCACAAATAGACACACACACACAGGCTCCAGTGTCTGTCTTGTCTGCTGAGATTCTATGGCTTTGGCAATTTGGCACACCAAACTAAAGAGGCAAGCTGCTAGGTGAAGGGAGCCTGGTGAACAAGCATCTGTGATTATGTCTGTCACCTACTATCTCTTGTGTATACTGTACTGACAAAGTACAGTATATGTGAGCGTGTAACTGACTTCAAACTTTTGTTTTTCTATGAGGTCCTCGAATTTTTGTGTGTGGGTTTGTGCATCATTTTTTGAATTTTGTGGGTTTATGTGTCTGTCTAAAGGTTTGTATGTACTTTTATTCTAAATGAGTCAGTTGTAATGTCTGACTTTTTATGTGTCTTTGTACATATAGTATATTGGTGTGTGTGCAATTGTTGCCACAACAGCAGACTCTAGATTAGTAAAAATCAGACAACAGTCAATCTGGCAGCTCTCCATGTTAGTCCAGAGCCAAAAACAGAACATAAACCATCCGGTCCTTATCCGTGAACACCGACACTCCTTTGCAACAACAGCTAACAGCTCCAGCCCATGCACGAAGAGCAATGATTGCTAACTGTGTCCCCTCTTTGTCTATCCCCATTTCTTTTTCATCTTTCTCTTCTTCCCTTCCTCATGTCATCCTCCAGTCTCTTTATAGAATCAAGGCCTCCAAGGGACATTGCATTTGGACAGCATCCATTTTAGCACAGAGAGGCCTCCACAAGAGTCTAAATTTACACATGCATGCATGTGTATGCATCTGTGTGTACATGCACAAATGCACTCATACATCATCTCTAAACACAGTCTCATTACAGCATCTCTATTACATTAAACCTCTTAGCCAACTGTTCACACACACAGTTTGGAGAGTAAGAGAAGTTAGGTGGGAAACAAATAAACCTGAGCTAGCTTCTCATGCCTCTTCAACTAAAGCATAAAACAGAAAAGCAAATTTTAGAATTATATTCCCAAGTAAAATTTAATGTGGTGTTTTGGCTTGTCAAGGGGGTATAGGACTGTTCTGTGCAGATAATAAACCTGGCTTAATAGTGTGAGATCCGGCTTGGACTACTTTTCTAAATATACTGTGGGGAGCTTCACATAAAATTCAATACATTTCAACACGGAGGGCAATGAGTCCAAATGACCTTTACATGGTAGGTCTGGTTTGGCTGTGGACCAAACCATCCCTTTGAGAGACAAATGGAATGAAAGCAAGAGATAAAGAGAGGAGGACATATTTATTCCTCTGAAAAGTGAGATCAGCCAACAGGGACTTGTTGGCAAACTTGAGAACCTTGAGACTTTGGGAATTCTCAGACTGGAGATGTAGAAACCACGTTAATTATCCTATAGAATCCAAAAGCTCTTATAAGGACAACTTGTCCTTACTGCTGCTTTTGAAACAGGACTTTGGTAACACTGAAGGTTACATAATATTTCACATAATAATTGAATTGTTCCACTAGATTTTAAATCTCTGAAACTGCACAGGCTCAAATACTGTATTAATTGTAGTTTCCACTTTCTTGCTCATTATATCTGTGTCTTCTTTATATACTAAGTAAAACTGAAATGAGAAAACCTACCAGACCAATCTTTTGAAAAACATAAGAATGTAAAAACAAAGCCGAACACCTGGTGATAAAAACATTTTCTGTTATGTAAAATATTAAAATTTTATATTTCATATCAGTGTGTGTTTGAGCTTTTTTCTTGGTATAGCAGCTGTATGGTTTTGTTCTTGTATGTACTGTACCGTACAAGTGTTTATTATTTAAGGTTTTATTTCATTTATAAATTGAACTATGAGGAGTGCTGATGGCTGTATTCTGTAAGTTAACACAGACAATCACTATCTTATACCAGCATTAAAGGATTTGTCAGTTTAAATGTGACAACCATGTGAATGCTAAAACAACAAATGCATAAAGCTGTAAGAGTGAGTCAAATGAGTCACAAAGGCATGGATGCAGCAATGGTACCATGCAATGACAATATTAAAACATACAGATGCAGAGATGATGGTAAAAATGGAGCCATGGAGAGAGACTAAAAGAGAGAGAGAGAGAAATTTATGCCAAGCCATGATGATAGCAGTAACACTGAAGATGAAACTTTGCAGGCATATTGCTTCTCAGCAGTTGCAACTGTAGGACTGGAAAGTTTTGTTTTGCTTTCTCAGCAAGTACGTTTAGCGTTCTCATTTTCAGGCACACGACTGTTGAATTTACTTTGTTTGTTCTAGCATCAAGTTTGACACTCCCTTTCCTTCTCTCTCTTTTTCAGATTATAAAACGGGGGGACTGAGTTTGTTTGGTTCATGGCAGGGCTCTCACCTGGTCTCACTCCTGCCAGCACAGGCAGCGGGTGGTGTGTGAACGCCATGCGGGGGGACCTCGTCTGGGAAGTCAGGGCGTTGAAATCAAACTTCCCCGGCTTCTTAAGTGAACCAGGCGAGGACAGTCCTGGCAAAAAAAATGGGATCAACAAAAAAAGTGGAGGGAAGAGGGAGGAAAAGAGAGAGGTGGTTTTAATCAACAAAATGTTGTTTATTTAACTGGCTACGCTAAAAAAATCAATTTGATTCTTATTGAAGGGGAGTTAAGCAATCATGAGTTTCAGAGTAGACTGATTAATTTGTTCACTGGTTGATGGCGGTGCATTGCTCCCTGTCTTTCTGGCTTCTAGCCATTCACTTCTGACAGTTTCAATGAGTAAATAAGAGGATTCTGTAAATGATGCAATCAGAAAGCATACAGATGTTAAAAAAAGCCAAGACATATTGACTGTTAATCATGGAGTTTTGCTACTCCTAGGCTGTAATAACTCATTCAGAGAGATACTAGGATTCCAACTTCCAATTTTATAATCATATACGGACTGAGCAATATGTCATAAGCTAAGTGCATGTCTTCAAAGGAAAAAGGGGGAAAATAGCTAAAGCCAATGTGGTCTTTTTTTCAAAGCCAAAGCACATCTGTAGCTATAATAAATCCTCTTCTGTGCCACTGTATGTTTTTCTGTCTCATCTCTTTCTCTTTGCTTCTCTCTTTTTTAGGTGCAAACTCCAAGCTTTCTCTGTGTATGAGCACGGTCGCCATACAGCCACAGCCAGCTAGTTGTGGTCTGGCGAACCTCACAGGCTGACTGCACGAGAAGAAGGCTTCATTCAGAAATAGCACACACTGTACAGTATGGACACGGCAGCTGCTGAGTGCGAAAGACAAGCAGACGGACAGCGAGAGGAGACAGAGGGAGAGGGAAAGAGAGAGAGAGAGGCGAGAAGAACGTGGGAGACATGAAAATATGCGAAGGAGCAAGGGAGCGAGAGAGCAAAGCAGAACCTGTGAAAAATGCAGCAGTGTCTTGTTTTTCAATGCGTTTCTCTGGCGACATGTATGAAATTGGAATGTCATAAGATGTTAAATATGGTTATTATCTCTCGCTCACACTCACACACACACTGAGTGTCTGAACACATTTGAAAGCACAAGCACTCGTTCAATCATGGAAAACAAAGACCCTTACCACACCACCACATTTAACTGATGAAGCAACACACAAATGTCTTCTTCAGTAAGTTTTTTTTAATCTTCGTAACAAGCGAGTGATGTGATAATGTTTTTAAACTCTTTCTAAACTTTTTTTAGACTGTTGTTTTGTGGTCTATTTCTGTGGCCTGTCTACTTCAAACAAAGTATTACATTTGATTCCTCCTCAGTTCTCCAGCTGGAGACGTGTGAAAGTGTATGGGAGTGTGGGGGCGTGTAAAACCTTCCCTCCCTGTGTGACAGAGTTAAGTCTCAAGCAGGTGGGAGTGAATATGTGTGAACCCTTTATGTCTTTAGCAGACATATATTCCCCACCCCCCCGACTACAGCGGGAGTCTGGAGGCGTATTGTACTGTCAGACAGATTCCAAGCATGAACGTAACCCTGATCCCACTTCTGACACCAATAGTTAGCAATGATTGCTATGACACTGTCAAACTAGTGGGAGCAAACTGGAAATGAGAGAAGTCTGCAGAGACTGAAACAAGAAAAGGCACCTGGAGGGGAGAGCTGGTAAAGGAAGCGTAAAAATCTGAACCTTATAGATTAAGCAGGTACGGTTTCAGATAGGTAATTTTTATTTTAGAAGCTTTAACATAAAACTCAAGTATAGAAATCAGCACCAGGAAACACAGAAAAGATCTGATTAAGACTGACATCTGTATATATAGGAAGTTATAACACTGTCACTATCACCAAGGGAATGTGAAAGACAATATTTTCAGTACTTCAGAGACTGCTCAATGGTCTGATCTGGTTTGTGTGTGTATGCGCCACAACTGCACAGTTTTCTTTCCTGGCAAGCCTTAGTATTTCACTGGCAACTAATCAAGCGCTCTGATGATGACCCTTCTGTCTCTTTGCACTAACAGGCCTGCCACCAGATGCGCCTCTGAGCATGCGAGCGAGCGTGCGTACGCACACACACACACACACACTTAGAAAAGACAAGGGATGGTGAAGAAAAGTGAAAGAAATTTTCTCTCCAGTGATTTAACCATATGTGTGGCTATATACAGCTATATACCTCTAAGGGTCTTTAACACTTTAAGCACCAAGGAGCCTCTCCCCCTTCACCACCACTACCACTGTAGGTCTCTTGTGGCTCAGGAAAATTTTTACAATCATTCGGAACTAATTTGAAATCATGGTCGTTTGCCTCCACTAACCTCCCCCCTCTCTTCTAGCCCCTGTGGACCAGATGTCTCCAGCATCCTCACGGATCCCAAGGCTACATGTACACAGAAACACCATCTGGGACCATGCTTCAGCTGTGCATGTGTGTGAACTGTGTGATAGTTGAGCAGAAATTTATCATGTGTGTATCTGAATGCATCTTCATATGTCTGTATGTGTTGCTGCATGTGTGTTCTATTGGTTATGGGGGAAGGTTGAGAGTAGCTGGTGCACTGGACAGACGGTGAGGCGTACCTGCATATGTGCGTTTTTTAAAACCCCTTGGTTTGCTTGTCTTTGTGTGTGTGTGTGTGTGTGTGTGTGTGTGCGCACTTGCTTGTTTACATACCCCCCACCTGGACAGGAATTCCCAGACGAGCATTGCCTGTGGCAGGTGGGATCCCTTAGAAAATCAGACGCACACCACTAAAACACTGAAATAACACATTATCTGCTTGCTCCATCCTGCTCCTTCAATTTCTCATTTGGTCTTGGTTTATCTTCAGCTACTGTTCAATAATGTTTAAAATCCCCAAACCAACACAAAATGTTTTAGAAAGGGCTGATAATTAGAAAAGGTTGTGGCTTCCTAATTTTTCACTTTGTAAATTAATTGGATAAGCAGCCCATATTTGCATGCTATTCTACACCTCTATTTGCCAAATTCATTAGAGGGTGTGGGAGGCTGTGCCTCACTTTGGAGACTAAGGCGGTGGTACACATACACAGAGAGGAAGAGAGTGATTTAGAGCCCGTGTAACTGAGAAAGAGAGAGAGGAAAAAGATGGGAGGTGAGGCTCTGGTTCACTAAGGCGTGCAGCAGGCTCTGTTGTGGCTGTGATGAGCAGCCTCTTAATTACATTTACAGCTAAGTAGAGCAGGAGCAGGAGAGCAGCCGCTGAGGCTCGGATGAGAGTAGACTAGGGCAAGGCCTATCCAGGGCTCTCGGCTCCTTTAGTTCACACCCTGACAATCCTTCTCTCTAATTAGCCATCACCATTTAAGTTCTTGTATCCTCTCTTCCCTCTCTCACCTCCTACTTTACCCAACCATGCGCATGTTTTCTGATTCCCTCTCCTCCTCCTATCCTCTGACATGTTTGGTTCCTCCCCAGAGTCCTCCCTCCTGTACACGTTTTCAATTAGACAGAAGGGAGACAGGGATGGGATGGAGGTTCGAAGGGAGAGCTAGAGAGCAGGAGGAAGGGTTTACACCTCTGATCCACAGGCGGTAAGCGTCTTAATGAGGGATTTGAAGCAAGGAAAAAATGGAGCAGCAGAGGGATGGAGACAAGGCAGGCACCTGAACACCTGCAGGGGTGGAGAGCATGATAAGCATGTGTGTTTCAGTGTGTGAATGTCTGCATATGACAGGGTTGTAAGTGTGAGTCAGTGTGAGTGTGCGTGTGTGCTGTTGTCTGTCTGTACAGTGTATGTCCATGTGCCAGTGTGTGTGTGAATAAGGTGGGGGACGTTTGTCTGTGTATATGAATGAGTCACTGTACATGTGCAAGTGAGGCACAATAGGCACAGCAGTGCCTGCTGCTGTTGTCAGTGTTAGCCTGGTGACATCTGTCACTTAGTGCTGCTGGAAGGATTGACATGACTTCAGAAAGACAAAGCCAGGGATCTTAGGTGAGCTACTTGTAGATTCATGTTCACAGTAGTGACTAGTGAGGATAATATTTGACAAGCCTGGTACGGTACATCACAGGAAATGTAATAACAAATGCAGCAATTACATCAATCTGATTATAACAAAACATTACTGAGGTTAATACACGTTTAGTCCCATTTTGCATATTCTAGCCTGTCCTTACCACAGACATTCATACAACTCAAACACAAACATACACACATACAGTATATATAATATATATGTATATTATATATGCTTAAATACACACATACACAAATGACTGAGCTACATAAAGGCTGATATATATAAATAATAAATATATATATATATATATATGAGTGTAATCAATGTTGTTCTAACCATGGTAAGGAAACTGCACGCCATCGTTTTCATGTTTTATCTTCCTCTCCTGCACACTCGCCAAATGGTGCTGCACTGAAAGTGGAGAAGGGTATTGTTAACAATGAGATAGGGGAAGAGTGAGAAAGAGACAGAGAGAGAGCGAGAGAGAGAGACAGAGAGAGAGAGAGAGAAGAAGAGAGACAGAGAGAGAGAGATGATGAGAGGGAAGGGGAGAGATTTAAGAATGAGCATTTGTGTGTGAGCAGAGTAGTAGTGAATGACTTGTAATTGACACAATATCAAGTAAACTGTATGTGTGGTGAAGATGAGGAAATATGAAGCCTTGGGATTTGGAAGTGGGAGTCAAATGAACCAAACAAGAGATAATTTTTGTTGGAGTTAGTGGGTTGTTGGAAGGATGAGGAACAGAGAGGGTAATGTCCAGAGCTGGATCACATAGATCGTGGTTCCTGCCAAAACAATGGAAACAATAACATAAAGCCTAAATAGAGGCTGCTCTAAGCTGTTATTTAATGGTTTATGCATCTTGGTATTTATATCCCAGGGTCTGGAGCTATTTGATGAATAGTGATGAACACCATTTATCAATGATAAATTCAATTTTCTGGTGTTATAGTGATGATGTTAAAAAAATTCTGACCAAAAACTAGCACACACTGTAATTTAAAACATGCCAATGCTTTAAACCCATTTATTTAACAACAAATGAATAGAGGGATCTGACCACTGTAAAACTGCCCAAAGGTTTTATCAGTGATATTTTCTCTTGACTCTATTATCTGTGTTTCCTTTATTTTGGCTGGTTTTTGTCATACATTAAGACTAATGTAAGAAAATCATGTGACCATTTGTATTTTAAATCTACATGTATTTATATGCATAAATATGTGGCATACAGTATTTAAACTACTTAAGGGCTTTTGCTTCTTTTTGACACTGTGACAAGTATATCCTGGGCAGTCGTGGTCATCTATTTTTAATATTAGATCAATATAGCACTAATGTTTTTCTAATATACATTTCTCTTGAAATATTTTCTAGCTCAGATGTGTTGGTGTTTGAAAAATGGTCAGATTCAGCCACGGGTGGGTGAGTGAAAAGGTTCAGGGCTGTGTACATCACCAAAGGGGGGTGAAGAGATTAAGTCTGATGGAGGCATTAGTTTGGACTTTGGTGGTGGTGGCGGTATGTGAGGGTCAGGCAGGAGTGAGAAAAAGTTCAATGATGCTTGCTTAGTGGGTGACAGGTGTGGGGTGGGATAGGTAGTTACCTGTATCCATGTCACTGGGCCACGCACTGGATTGGGAGGAGCTGGCAGCAGGTGAGCGTCCAGGGTAGAAAACATCATCTGTGGGGCTTTCCAGCTCACTGTCATCTAACGACTTCCTCTTGGTAGAGCTGAGGGCATGTGGAGGATGTTTGGAGGGCAGAGGTGAGGTGAGGGCAGAAACAGAGGGGAAGAGGAGAAATTATTTTTTTTCCAAATATGTATAATAGATAAAAGACACCTTAAAAGTAATTGTATAAATAATGCAATAATTGCAAAGCCTTTAAGCAGAAAAGACACGAAGCACACAAAATATCAAATCTACAAATGAAAAAGAAGGAAACAGAAAGAAAGTTAGAAGAAGAGACAGCCACACATAAAAAACTCTCTCTTTGTGTGTCTTTGCTTTCTGTGCATGTGTCTCATTAGTTTGTGTCTCTGTAGGTGTTTGTAACTACCTCCGTGGAAGGTTTGCGTACAACTCCACCTCAGACCTAAAGTAATAGCAGATGACAGAGGTAAGAAGACAGAAAGGGATGAGTTAAGAAATACATAAAGGTGGAAGAAGCAAAAAGAGCCATCACACATTCATAAAGAGTGTGAGAGTGCAGCTAACAAGACAGACACACATATAAAGGATTCAGCATAGACTCCAACAGTGGTAACCAACTGTAGTACTAAATGTCATCCATAGCAAAAAAGTTCAATGAACTAGCAGTCATTCCTAGTAAGAAGCATTATACACCATTAGACACCACCAGATGTTACTGTGACTTCACACTTTTGTCCATTCTGTTGTTGGCATCATAGAAAATCATACAATAAGGTGAGAAGAGACTCTTCTAAGGACAAACAGCTGGAATTAAAATGTGTTTCCTGAGTTTCTGCACATCTGTACAGTTCTGTTGTCTGTGTGGAAAAATAGTCAAGTCTATGTACCTGGTGGAAGGAGGGGAGGTGAGGGAGCGTCGCCCAAGAGCAACCTGGTTGATGTTGTAGTAGCTAGGACTGCTGTCCAGGTCAGCCAATGAGAAGTTAGGACCTGACGCTGTGGCTACAGGAGCTAATAGGGAGGAAAAGAAAATAATTAAGGAAAGGGAAAAAAGGGGGTAGGAAAATATTCAAGAATGGAGTGAGATGATATTTATATCATATAAATATTCTAGAGATTTGCACTGGAGGAAAATATTCATACAGTTACATCATGTCTGTACCTGTACTCAAAACATATGTACTGGATTGTACTGAACTACTCCAAAATCAGGTTGGTTTGTTGTAGTTTTAGTCTTAATCAAGAAAAAAAATGCTCTTTAAGCCTCAAATTATACAGTGGGTATTGTGTTTTTTCTTCATCTGTAGTGTTTTACTACTTACTCTGCGACACTCTGACCAGCTCTGCCACGTTCCACACACCTGAAGTGACAAAGCAGTCCTGGAAACTCAGGTGCCCTAGACAGAAAAGTCTCTGATCAGGACTGACACACAAAAGCTTTAGAGTAAAAAAACAAAAAACACTACATCAGAAATTCATGAAATTATGATTAGAAAAACTTGGATGAAACCCTGAGAAGCACATCCCTTAGAGACAACAACCATCTGCAACTATGTTTGTGGATCAACATCTGTGAGAGAGTGTTTGCTAATTGGATCCATAATTGGAATATGTTAAGACTGATACGCATGATAGAATCAATTCTTTAGATTTGACAGTGTTTGGACATGGATGCGTGTGTACTTACCATTGGGCGGTGGTTTGATGTCTGTGTCCCCCTGTTGGCTGGAGCTGTCTGATTGTCCGGATTCTGTATGCAACAAAGACAGGGAGAAAAAAACAGAGAAAGAAAATGGTTAGGATCTGATCTTCATGCAAAAAAAAGTAATGAAAAACATACTGGTAAGTGTACAATGTCTTGATGAATCATAATGTGTGTGCTGCCAAGACTGCGTTATTTGAGGTGTGAGGGAATAAGAGAGACTTGCAGTATGTGTTGGGGTAAGGTATACATCTTGTGAGAGTATTTGTGTGTGTGTGAATTCACGCATTTTTAAGTGACAGTCATGTATCTAAGAATGTTCTCTTCTTTCTCCCTCTGTCCCTCCTGACTTAAGGTGGAATGATTTACAGTGTGCTGCAATGCAATTTAGTATCTAACCACGCAATCACATCCCTCGCCCTAATCCTATTTAATACCTTCTTGCTGTTAGGGATTTAGTCTACGTAAACAGAGCACCTAACACATACACATACACACCCACACAAGTATGTACACTCTTTATTGAGCCATTTCTTTCTTTCCTGCGATCATTTTTGTTTGACTTTAACACATACACATAATCTTTAAATGTACACCTATGCATAAAAAACATATATGGTCACACAGAGACCATATGAAAAGGCTGGATGCAGCAAAGCAACACAATCATATGCACACGTACACACTGCCACAAACACACACCTGTTTTGACTAGTCGTGCAAAGCACTGACGTGCCAAGTGTTTGCAAAACAGGGGCACAATTAGACAAGCAGAAAGAGAAAATTGCAAAATGAGGTTTTGTAACATGAGTCCTGAAAAAACTTGGTCTAAGAGACAGACAGTGAAAAATGTCACTTGGGCATGCATGCATGTTTAAAAATACTTAACATGGACTGGGCAAATGAATGTATTTCATTGATCTCCTTGACCACATGTCTGAGTATATGTATGAGACTGAGCTCCATTTGTAGTACCGATGGTTATTGACCATCCATTCAGACCTAGCTAGGCTGTAGCTAGCTAGCAAGCAAGCTAAAGGAGGTGTTTATCTGCAGGCTGTAGGTGATAACAGAGCACACACACTCCTGCCAGCAGCACTTGCCTTACAGCCACACTAAGCCACAGATTACTGAGCAGAAACAATAAGAGACCTGTCTCGCTGCCTATGAAGCACTGCTTATCCACGGAGAGAGGGGTGAGACAGATGAGAGTGAGAATGGGAGAAATAAAGAAACCAGAATTGAAAGAGAGCTTCTTTTCCCCCTTTCTTCACATACAGAATCTCTCACTCTTCTGTCTCTCACTGGCTGGGTGCAATCCTGGCAGCCATCTTAGAGCTTGGCAGCCATCTTAGCATTGGCGGTAGTGCCACATTCCAGCTAACTGACGGCACTCACTCCAAACATACGAGGCTGTGCCCCTGCCACGCACGCATGCACACTTAGAGTAAACATATATGATGGCCAATGAAAGCTGTTGGAAAAACAACCTGACTTCACCGAACATTTTACTGTTGTACAGTATTTCACCACAGGGCTCTACAATATTATTTCCCACAGCATACATGCACTGGTTGGATACTACACCACCTTACTGTTTGTGCAATATAATTGAGATATCTCATAGTCTAATGTGTAAATTGCAGCCTATTTTTTACTGCCACAAACCCACACAAGAAGAATATACTACCACGTATACTAAATACAAAAGAGTAAAGGTGTTTCCCAAGAGACGTTGGTCTGCTATTTTGCTATTTCTGTAGATGCTTTAGCAGATCTGTTAATATAGATAATATTATTAGGTTTTAATCATATTTTGCCAACTAGGTGTCTGTCCTCGAGCACAACCCAACATTTGGTTTTCTGATATTCACTGTAATCCCACTGTGCTGATTTTTATTTCTTTTTGGGGGGAAGGAGACTGGTGATCTCAGCCCTGTTCTCTGTTGTTTCCTCTGCAGCTGCAAATGTGTGGTGGCAACCAATACTGTATCTGACAGGCATGCCCATTCTGTCGTACCGGTAATAAGAAAATGTACATGGTATAATAATTATCAGCTTTTATACCGAGGTATACATGTGCTACCCCAGTCTTTACAGTTTCTTGCATTGCCCAGTGTTGGCCTGCCATGACCTTGACATGTTATGTAGTTACATGTTTGAAAGATTAAGAATAGAATAAATAACAAAGTCTGATACTGTAGATGCAGATTCCATATGTTGCATGATTTATGAGTGCATGAGTGTGATTTGACTAATTATAAAATTAGAATTATAAGTTCTGGCTAGAGTTCTGGCTCTTCAGCCAACAAACACTATACTTACAACACAGCGCAACACAGCTATCATTATTGGAAATCTGTGCCACTGTTGAGTTCAACAGTGCATCATATAGCCTAGTAGAGAAGTGAGGAGGACAGAGAGAGGAGGTAAGACAGAGGAGGTCTGGTTGCTGGTTATCACAGCTCTGCCAGCTGCAGACTGCAACAGCAGCACTCCCCCCCAGCCTCCTAGCCACACATCCAGCCTCTTATCTTCCCACCACAGTCCCCGAAAGCCCTCCCTTCAGCAACCCCAATCATAGTCCTGCAGCCTCCCTGGATGCCCCTCCACCTCCACCGCCAGCAAACTCATCTCTGACCTAAAACCTTCTGGCCTAGCCCGAAGCCCCTCAAATTATTGAATGAAAAAAATTCCCACAGATAAAAGGCATGTAGCACTTTTAGAACGGTGCTGATATTTTCTATTAATTGACTGCATGTTATACACCTGTCTCACCTGTTCTCAAACATAA
>OMLM01011350.1:50772-62200 GCA_900302695.1 Helostoma temminkii | reverse complement strand
CAGGAACATTTTTTCAGGAGACGGGCTTGTCAACCTAATTATGTGTGGAAGAATTTGCTTTAAAATTAACATTTATACGGTGTGAATACATATATATATATATATAAAAATGTTTGGAAAAATTATTTGATTTAGGCTTAACAAATAATGTTTCAGCCTGCATGTGCACGTGTTAAGAAATATGCATTTACTGTATATGTCTGAGCATTTCACATTGTTTTATGTCTAAGCTGTTTTATTTGCAGAGGTTTGAGCTTACATGTATGTGTGTGTGTGTGTCTGTGGCTGAGGCTGGGGCCCCCAGCACGGTTCATGACCCAACCTAACAGAGTGTGAACATCCTCCTGCCGAGCTGATACTGATATAACTGTCCTGTAAGTGGTGTTGACACCAGCATTATTACCCTGTCAACCTCCATTTCTACTCAGCTTAAAGGAGTCAACTGGGGTGGGGGCCAGAGTGTGTTAAGGACCAGTGTCTCTGCAAAACCCTGCTCCAGCCCAAATAAATACAGCTGCACAAAGGCCGGAAAGGGAAAGAAGGGGAACACGGGGGAGGGAGGAGGAAGGAGGAAGAGGGGGGGCAGTGTGGGTACACTAACTCTTGCTGCTACCTACACAGCTTTCACAAGATACAAACATCAGACAGACAAACATGCTGAAGGGGTGGTTGCAGTTGGGTTTATCACCACCAGGTGGCATTTTCCTGGCACATAGGGAGCATGGTGAAATGCAAATAAAGCAACAAGGCCTTGGGCCAGGCGTCTCAGCTAGCTCAGACTTCACTCCCTAGACTGGAGAGAGAAGCAGGCCAGGAACGGAGAGAAAGGGAGACAAAGAGATGAAAAGGGAGAGAGATATGATGTGAATAAAATCAAACTGAAATATGAAGCCATGAATATTACTGAGATGTGAGTAGGAGCTTATCCCCTCTGCATTTTGCCCTTAGATAGGAAGATCCAATACATAGCATGTGTTCAAAGAAAGTGTTTCAAATCAAAATGCCTTACACTGTCAACCACCAGGAGCTGAGCACTTTTAGAAAAAGAGTTAGGTAGAGAGCTGCAAACCTATGAGAAAGTGCAGAGACACAAAACAGGGGATGTCTATCTGCAGAATACAGTAAGAAATAAAGAAAATGCAGCAGAAGAAAATAGTAGTTAAATAAAAGAGTAACAAGGAGAGTCTCGGAGAATACAATGGGAGAGTATGTCTGAACTATAAAACGGTGTAGCACTTTGCAGAACTTTGAGTTGGTGTGAGATACTATCTGCTAGATAGATAGACAGATAGATATCTGTACTGCTAGAACATAATGAAAGAAGAGTGTTTGAGAGACCTGCAGTAAAGTAATCTAGTACAGTTGAGTGTAGCTTTGCATAAAGAAAGCTGGAAATATTGCTGTAAGCATACAGTACAGAGCTGAATATAGGGCTGGGAGCGAGGGAAGGCCTGTGCTGAGACTTGGATTTCTCCTCCCTCTGCCCCCCTTCCTGCTGGCCCAGATACACACTGTGGGTCTTTGTGCTGAGGCTGTTACACACACTTCCTGTCTGGAAAGTAGAGGGGTGTTTTAAGGTAAGTTTCTCCCATGTTCTACCACTGAAACCGTCATCGTCTCTGTTCCTTATGCATCCTGTATTATGCTTCATGTTTTCTCTTTATCTGTATTCATATATCATGTTCCAACACACCATTCATTAGGTTTTTATATAACTTACTCTATACCACCTGCTGTCTGCACACGTTCCCTACTTACAGTAACACTTAATTTGTTGTTTTACTGGCCTCTTTTGTTCATATCTCCCGAGCTCTTTGCATTTCCTTGCAAGATATACTGTATGAAAGTGAATTACACTACTAAAAGGCTGGTGCACTTGCACAGCCAAGGACACGTTGATAAGAATATGAAAACATCCTCAACCAAAACACACACACATGCACATGTACCCACAAAAATGATACTCAACAAGGCTGCCAACTCCTCCAAAAGCACCACTGAGATAACAGTGATAACAAACATTCTTCTTGCAGCCAAATCTTTTTCTCCCGGGGAACACTTCAGTGAAAATTTAGAGCAAATGTGCGCCTTTATGAACATAACGATGCGTCAATAAGTCAGCTGGGTGAATTTGCTGCACTGGAAAGCAAGAGACTCAATTACAGAGGAACTCTTAAGTTATTTGTTCCAGAGAAATGCAATGATGAAAGTAAAGACAGAATCCACCAATGTGAATACATCAGAAAATAATGAATGTTCTCCTGGAATGCATGAAAGTCATAATCTAAATAATTTCTATTTCTTTTCAATATAACTTGAATTAGTCATATTTAAATCTGTGACTGTGTAATTTTAATCATTTATAAACATTTAAACATAATGTTTAATAGGTATAGCTACTGAGTTTAATGAGCGTCATAGTCATACTAGCAGTCATATACAGGAGATATTAGACACTCTTGCTGCAACTCTTCTTCTTTGTTGGGTTGTACACAGAGTGCGGCGCATTGGGGTGGACACTGACACAATATGTGTCTCACTGGGAAGTGCGAACAATCCAAGTGACTCAATCCTGTCAATCCATGCCAAGAGGACAGAGGGAGGGTGGGAGGCAGAAAGTAAGAGTGCTGTGGGAGGTGTGTGAAGGGGAATCAAAAGGAAAGGAGAAACAGGGATGCTAGAGGGAGAGGAGGAGAGGAGATGCTGGCAGGGAGAGGAGGAAGAGAAAGGAGGAGTGACAACATTGCGCAATATAAAGGCTGTGTAAATAATATTGTACATATACATGAAAGGAAACTCCAGGAGAGCAAACTTCATTAAAGAGGTCATGCTGTTATGATGACAACACACACACACACACACACACACACACACACACAAACACACAGATATAGCCATAGAAGAGCGGAAGGACATGGTGCTAGTGCTGCCAAGTGGTGGTTACCTTTGACCCTTTGGCACTGCATTTGGAGACGATGCCAGCCAGACAGCTCAGTGCAGGAAGTGGAGCAAACAGTGTGTTTGAATGCGCTTATGTGTGCGTATGTGTGTGCATGTGTGTATTTGTGTGTACACAGGGGTGTGGAGAAGCACTGGCCAATCATAGACAAGAAGTCAGATCGTATGAGCCAATGAAGGGAAAGTTTGACAAGGTTGACAAGGGCTGATGTTCACTCATTTTGTGCCATGTCATTAAGAATTCATGTTGGCAGCTACTGTATGTGTAACTGTTTAAGTGTTTCTGCGTGTGTACGCTGATGTATCTGAATGTGTTCAACGGCTGCTACACAGACTGAAGATTAAAGATGATGTGGGAAAGGAGAGGAGAGGAGAGGAGAGCAGAGGACAGCTGGCAAGGAAATGGGCAAATCTGGCTCATGGTGCACGCACTTTAACTACACAAAAATCCAACTTAATGTATGAAACAATATTAGACAAAATGTGGTCAAAAGACATGACGTGCAGCTTTGTAATGTTCACACAATTTCACATCAGCACACACACACACACGAGGCACTCTTTGTTCATTGTGTGGCCTGATGAGGGCAGATGGAGAGAATGGTCAGGGGCAAAGGGTGAGGTCATGTGAGGGAGTTGGAGCCAGGCGCGATGACCAGCCAGGGCCACAAGCTCTCATACAGTACAGTAAAATGGGTGAATGCTATACCTACATATGAAATAATTATCTGAAATGTGTAAAATATAACGTTGAGTAATAAAATATTTAACAAGATGTTACTGTTTAACAGTAGGAATAACATTAAAGTGAACAATACTGAAGTGAGAATTATTAAAAATTAAAATATACAGTTCATGACTGAAAATACGTTACTTTAGCTCTGTAAAAAAAACAGAATGAAAAACAAAGTGACAAGAATGTCATTAAACCAACAAATGGCGGAGTGGTCACCCAGCGAGGGCACAGTATCTCTGAACAGCTTGGAGTCGAACAAACAAGTGATGGCACCAACACAGACAAGCAGATAAACCAATCAGGATGTAGATGTACGGTAAAGCAGACCGCCATCTGTCTGGCATATACAGTAGGCACTCACTGGAGAGCTGCATCACTGCCTCATAGGTCAATGTGTGTGTGTGTATGAGAGGGGACAAAAAAGATGAAGCACTGACTGAGATTTGTGCTTTTGACTGGTCAGTGTATTTCTGTACACGTACACATTTTCTTCTCATAAACTGATAATTGTTGCCATCCTCACTCTCTGTCCCCAGACAAGAGCAGTCTGGGCTGAAGATAGCAGGTGACTCCTTGGCTTCTGCCAGACAACAGAGGCTTCTCCTTTTTCACTTGTTGTTTAATTTCACCTCAATCAGACATCAGACAGGAATTCATCTATTTATATATCAGTTTGCTGTGTGTATGTGCTTGTGTGTGTATGTTTGTGCATGGATCATGTCCCCCCACCACTTCCCAGCGCTTAGCCTGTAAGTCCATCCCGCTTAACATCTCCTCACTAATTCTAATTCTAATTCACCTCCTTACCACAATCACCCCACACATCATCCCTGTACTCAGCTCTGGCTAAGCTACATACACAGACACACACATAATATCTGATTGGCCACATGGCAACAGGATCACAGTATTTGACTGTGCTGTATAGTTAATCCATATTAATAGTGATTTGCTTTCCTTCAGCCTATGACCCTGACCAATTAAATTTAAAAACTCCACATCCAAAGCCTTCCAAAAATCATATAGGTTGAGCTTTCCCATAAACACACCTGATGTTCATTTTTTTAATTTGACACGGGACACAAGGACATAAACATAAACAAAACATTAATACCACTGTTTATTATTCTCTTCATCAAATCATGAGAGTTTATGAAGCAGATATATGAGCTTACATCCACACTATATACTGTAGAGCTGTAAAGTGGGGGTTAATGTGTGTGTATGGTGGACAGAGGTTGTGTGTGAGCAGACCTGATCCCCAATAATCTAACCAGTGATGTAATGCCTGATGCAGTCACAATAATATGTTACATAACCTTATAACAGGCGTACGTACACTAGGGTTCACAGGGTCCATTCTGAGATGAATGGCTGTTTTGTTTCATTCTATATACAATACAGATCACTTAGATCAACCAGACGGTAATAATTTTCACATTGCTGAAGAATTATGACTGTGCCGTGCTGAATGTGAAAATCAAGTACCTGCGATCAGTATTTTTGTGTGTCGAGAGTTATCATGAAGTCCTACTCTGAAGAGGACTAGTTTTAAAGGCCTATCTTTTCTAAGGTTGAGTAGCTGTGAAGCTGCAACACTTACACAAATGGCTACATTCAGACTCCCAAAAGGCTATAGTCAAATCACTGTTAACATACCCACTCACAGCATACCTCCTCGACCCCCAACTGTTCTTAGCTCAGAGGGAAAAGCTTTTGATTTGGTTGTGACTGGCAGCTCATGTAAACACTGCATCAGCTAGTGAGCGATAGTGGAGACTGGGAGAGAGTTGAATGGCTGCCAAAAGCTGCAAAGCCAAGTTTGGCCCTATAGCACTCTGTCTGTGTGTGTGTGTGTGTGTGTGTGTGTGTGTGGTAGGAAAGTTTGCATGTGCAGGCATTGAGTGTGGTGTGCACATACAATATGTGAGCACATGTGTGTCTGTGTTTAACTCATTTACGTAACACACAGGGTCTCTGGGTTCAAGCACATTTAAAGACTGAGCAAGCAAGCAAGACAGAGAGAAAAATAGGTAGAGGAAGGAGCTATATAGGGAGGGTGAAAGAGGGGGCCTAAAAAAAAGTAGGGATGAGGTGGGCTGAGAATTGTTAGGAAAGACAGCAAAGAAGCAGGAATGAAAATGTAGGCTTGAGGGTGGATAAAGTAGAAAAGAAAAAGGAAGGTTGAACAGACAGTGAAAGAAAACCCCATTTTTCCACTGTTTTCCCCTGTTTCCAAGCACAGCCCCCTTGCTCAAAAAAGAAGGCACAAAGCGACAAGCACCTGACAAAGGGATTTTGAAGGAGGAAGTTTGATGAAGCAGAGGCTGAACAGACTTTCGAGGCCAGAAACTGGGCTGTTTGGACAACACTATGCAAAGAGATTAGGACACTAAGATGTTGCCCTTGACAGAGAGAGAGACAGAGATTGTGAGAAAGTGTCAGGAGAATGAGAGACCACTAAGAAAGACAGGGAACCAGGGACAGAAAAGGAAGAGACAAAAAGCATGGAAGAGAGAGAGAGAGATAGACAGGGAGAGAGAGAGAGAGAGAGAGAGAGAGAGAGGGGAGAAATAAGATAAAGGGTGGAAGAGAGAGAAAAAGAGAGAAGCATGAAGGCTTGTTTCTGGTGGGACTCCAAGAGCCAGCATCTGTTTGGCTGGGGCTCAGAAAAGTCTAGTGTTTCACCCTGCAGCGCCCGGGGGAATGCTATTCCAGGCTGCATGGGCTTCTATGAAAAACAGCTTTATGTGGAAAAGGGGAGATGGAGGGAACCGGAGAAAAAGAGGCAACAAGGGAAGGAAGGAGAGCAGCAGTCAGAGGAAGGACGGAGAGGAAAGAAAAGTGGGGAGAAGAAAGGGGTGACACGAGGGGGAGATATGAAATTATGAAGAATTCCATCTGAGTGAGAGGAAGAATTATCTCATATGGCACTGCATGAAGTACAGTGACTTATGAGATATTTAGAAAATTACAAAAAGTGAAAAATAATAGAAACAAAGAGTAAATGAGGTCCATGCTTTCATTTGTCAAATTCACCTGCTCACAATCCTTACCGAAGGCCACCTAACAGCTCATACTTATTCAAAACTCAAAAAGCAAGGTGGGGGCACACACACACACACACGCACACACACACACACACACACACACACAAACAATTTTTGTCCCTCCTCAGCATCTGGGCTAGCCCAGCTGTGTTGTGGCTCTCAGCCTCAGGCCTCCTCACCTGTCAATCAGACAGATGAGACCCCCCAGGGAACGACAAACAGCTGGCAGACAGGTGCCACTACCTTCCACCTCCAAAACCAACACCTGCCTACCTCTGTGTGGTGTGTTTGTATGTAGATGCATACTTGAACACTGATAGCTTGGTATCCTCCCAGAGTGTGTGTGTTTAGATACATATACATACAACCATATAGCATGTCAGTGTGACTAAGACAGAGATATATTAGCAGTCAATCAGTATCTGGTTGCAAAGCCAAAACTGTACCATGGCTGCTCAAGATATGATGTTGGTACAGTTTGTGTCTTAGAAAGAAGAAGGGAGGGTTATAGTATTAAACCGGGGGCCTAGGCTTAATCAAAAGCAGAGGCACTTTCTCCTGGAAAAACAATGAGGGAAAGCAAAGTTTACATGAGCTAATTGACAGAGAGAGGGAGGGTGGAGAGACAGGAGAGATGGATGGGGGAGTGAGGGAAGTTGGAAGGCAAGAAAATAAACATACTGGGGAGTTAGAGCATGATCGAGGGAACTAGATCAAGTGAAAGAAAGAACTGCACGTCAGTGTGATGGAATGAAAAAATGAAAATGTGCTTTTCATTTCTTGATACCTCACCACCTCCCTATTTCTGTCTGAAACCATGTCCAACAGTTTCTTGTCATTTTTTCTTATTTTGTGTCTCTTGCCTTCAACAACAACAGCATGACTTGACTGTTGTATTGTTTCTATGATAAAACTTAGGTTACAGTATCCATGTGTACAAAACACAATTGTCGTATGCTAATTTCCACCTAGCTACAGTGGAACAACTCCTGTGTCTCTCCAACCCTCCATCTACGTAACTCCCTCTAGATCCCACAGGAACACATAAGCCTGTACTATCCCTGTACTATCAGCTTTGGGGGGATTTCAGTCATTTTAAGGCATTTCACTTGTCTGGCTTGGATTGATGCTGTGTAAAGCGGCTCCCAAAGCGCCAAACCTGCATATAAGGCTGTCCGGGGTTGGCTAAGAACATACCACGGGGAGGCAGGCAGACAGTGAGATGGTTGTGGTGAGCTGTGCGATAACCAGAGGCCTTGAAAGTCTTGACTGAAATTAATGTGAAAAAGCTGCCAAATTGATGCCAGGTCCAGTTGGTTTCTTTTCTGGATAAAGTGTTGAGGTTTTACTAGGAACAGGGTGTGCTGATATAAAACATTTACCAGCAGTTAATTTGGGTAATAATACTTAATTGCATTCTTTATCCACCAATTAAGATGGAGATTATGTTAAATTTACTGCAAGTACTCCATAAGAAACAATGTGTTGATGCATACATGCCTATTTTGTCTATTCATGAGCAAAAGAAAAATCCATCTGAAGCACATCCATTTCTACTGAAGCTGTAATCAACTCCTCTAACTATAGAGACCGTCTTCATCCTAATGAATCGATGCACTGCAAATCGAATATAGGGCAACGCAGCTACATTTTATGAGGCTTTGGTTGCATGTTAGTAGAACAAATTAACTGATTTGACCTGTTGGTGCCAGTAAGAAAAACATCGCCAGTGTTATTCTTTAAGAGTGGCACTCAGTCACCACGCTGATGCACACATCAATCAGCTCTACAAGACAGGTTACAGCTCTCAGGTGTTTTAAATACTCCCTCCGTTTGTACATACTCCTCCGGGACATTGCCTTAAAGGAAAACACATAATCCGTCAAGTTGCCTGGTTGAATAAGAGTTAAAAAAAAAAACACATAACACCACTGCAGATAAAGCATTCTGCATCATCTCAAAGGCTGGGACTCCTTCTGCTATCTCTAACAAACACATCATTACTCTTCTCCATTCAGCTCTCTCTGTTTTTGAAGTGTCTCCCTCAGGCAAGGCTTTCTCTAGAAAACTGTAAATATCCCAGCTAAGTGACTGGTTTGAGCTTACAAGTGCATTAGTGTTATCTTTGGTTGTGCAGCTCTCCTGGCGATTTATAGTCAAGGACCTTCACAATAAGCAAAGAGCAGACGATTGTAGATGACGATAAAAGAGAAAAAAGGGCAAGAGCCCACTGCTGGAGATTAGAGACTTATTTATTTAACATTTTCTATATTTGTCATCTGTCAAGACCAAGATATAACCTTTCAGAGACAAGGCTGATCTACTGTATCTATTATTTAGTCCATTTTATTCCATTATTTAATATATTTTTGACAGCAATTTCTTCTATAACAAACAGAGGTGCAACTTAGCATCAAGCTAGGATAGTTAAGTTTTTGTATGTTGTTGGTTGGAAGAAAAGTAGCATATAGAGGGTCTGCACATACGTCAGATTGAGGGTGGACATGATTTTAAAATGAATGCATGTAAACAGACTTATTGGCGTGTGCCAGGAAATGGGGTTTCCTGGCATTTATATGTACTTGATTTCAACACCAGGAAAATTTGACACCTTTTCCCTAATTTAGAGGCATTTTTACCTTTCCACGGGCCATGTTTTTTCAATCTCAACACTGCCACACAAATAGCTTTTGTCACTTAGTGACTTCTGCAACCTGGCATCATGTGTGTAACCTCTACTTAAACAGTCACGCAAGAAGATAAGCAACTCTAATATCTCATATTAATCATTTATTTATAAAATTAACAGGATGAGCACTTTGTCCAATTCCTTACAAATCTCAATTACTAAACTAAACATTTATTTCACATAAAACAAGTGTTTCTATCACATAGCAATTATGAATTTGATGTGTTAGTCTATGAAAGTTTAGCTATAAAGGTTACAGTCATCTGTATGTCCAACCCATCATCAATACTTTATTATTATAAATGACATTAGCACTCAGTCTGTTGAGCTTATGTTTGCTGTTCTTGTGTGGCTTTCTTCTGGCACTTTGCCACTGAGCAACTGTTACTGATGAACCCTGAGAGCAATTATTTCATGGACACATTACTGTATGGTGAAACTATTTCACACACCAGAACATTTCCCCTTGATTGCACTTGATTTCGCTAAAAAGCCCATGACACAAGCCTACAAAATCTGCAGATAAAGAAAATGCATCAGGGGGAAGTAAAGACGCACACACGCACACACTTACTCACAGCCATATGGTCAATAGCATAAATGAGTTGGCTGTTTTAATGAGCGCTGTTGAATGAATGTTTACTGCTACATTAAAACTGTCTGCACTCATCATTGCACTCTCTCTCTTTCTCTCTCTATGTGTTCTGTGATGAGGCAGCCATATGATTTCACTTATCCATAGCCTTGGTCTGAGAGCCTCTAGAGTGTGGATAGTGACGAACTAATAATCCCCCTTTCCTGCAATTATCCTCCTCCCTCTTTTCCATCATTTGCTCTCTCTCTTTT
Source organism: Helostoma temminkii (assembly GCA_900302695.1). Classification (NCBI taxonomy): domain Eukaryota; kingdom Metazoa; phylum Chordata; class Actinopteri; order Anabantiformes; family Helostomatidae; genus Helostoma; species Helostoma temminkii. The sequence continues at coordinate 51,921 of OMLM01011350.1, read as the reverse complement.
AATTCTCCTCCTTTCCTCTAAATCACTGCTCAGTTTTGTCTATTCTTCTTTTCCTCTCACTTAATTCCTCTCTTTATTTCTGTTACATGGATTAAGATCCCCACATTACAAAAATTTCTCTCTGTTCTTGCTTTCCACTATATGCAAACATTTATCAATACACCGAATTTGTGATATGAATGCCGATACTTTAATCTGTGTATAATATTTTTCTTTGTATCACAAACCTGCTAACCTTTTCTCTTCCTGCACACAGAGAAACTCTGGCACACTGAAGAATATAGACTTTATATAGATACTTAAATTCTAAATGCAGATACTATATCAGGACACTGCATGTAAGCTGTGACAAACACACACAGATAGAATGAATGAAAGAAAGAAAGAAAGAAAGAAAGAAAGAAAGAAAGAAATACCTAAGTAATTTTCCTTAACAACTGAAAATAATCAAAATCCAGTGCATCCCAGTGAGAAGTAGGCCTTGCTATAACTGGTTACACCTGTGGCTTTCTATGACTGGCTACGGCTGGTTCCAGTATTACAATAAATTTGAGTGGAAGGCTGTATGAAGTAAACAACACAATGATAACTTACAACAGCGCCATTAACAGAGGTGGTCAATGACAAAACTACTGATGCCCCCAGTGACTGTCTCTCTCTAATGGTCGACACAGAAGATGAAGGACGTATGGCTAATGTGAAATAAAAGCGTTTTGACTGTGACTGTTACAATTCACTTTGATGTCAAGTTCATGCACATAGTACTCACTCCCAAACTTGCTCTAATCAATGTGCGTGATCAATAAGCCTGTGTCAGACTGTTTTAGCTCTGGCTGACTGGTGAACAGTGCTCAGCTAGAAAATTACAGAGCTGAGCCTGGAGCAGGAGGCCCAGTAAGGCCTTAATATTAGGGCTTGGTTCAGGCCAACAGCCACAGATCTTCCTGATTTGGCTCCTTAGTAGCAGATAGTGATTATTTGGGTTTATTGACAAGCTAATGGGTTATCAGAGCTATGAAGGATTGTTTAGAGAGGATTACTGACCGAACTAAAAGGGATATACAAATCACAAGGACAGAAATGATGATGCTGATAAAAGGGCTAAGCTGATCATCACTGGGATAGAAAGAGGTAAAGGATTTGCAGGGG
>OMLM01011350.1:33376-50499 GCA_900302695.1 Helostoma temminkii | reverse complement strand
CCATGCAGTTTTTTTATTTAGTGTGTTAACAACAATTACTGTTGGGCCACTCTATTCCTCTGTTATCATGCGATTGCAGTACAGTTTATTGCACTGAGAATTATTTGTCTCAACTCTACTTTCTACTCTATGCTGCTTGCTTGTGGACATTGTTGGACATTGTTGAGTACAAACACAAATGAAAAGTGAATGAATGGACTAACTTCTTTGAGCAGAACACAGCAGCACGATGCAAACTGAGCTGAGATGCCGAACAGATCAAACACAAGGTGGAGTGACTCGCTCAGATTAACTCTCCTCTGGCTTTTCAAACAACACTGACAGATGCATACCCCTCCGCACTCCCGTTTGTCAGAGATCTATTCCTGCACTTAAAGCAGACTCTCTCTCACACATACACCCATGCACATGGTTACACACACACAGACTCAAACAGCTTACGCTACCTTTGTCACCTCCCACACACTGGTTATCTCCAAGGACACAAAACCCACAAGATCCCCTTCCCAATTTCCACGCATGCAGCCTAAATGGAGCTGTAAGCAGGCATTAAGCCTGACAGCGAGAAAGAGAACAGAAAAAATACCAATCCTGGGGAAAAGGAGGAGGAGATGGATGGAGGGAGGCAGGGAGAGAGGGAGGAGAAGGAGGGAAGAAACAGGAGGTGGATTTCTATTTAACACACTGACTTTCATCTTTGCTTTACAACATACTTAGGCAGGGTTTTTGGGCAAGGTACACGCACTCTGGTTCGTGCACACACGAATACTCCCCCTCCTCACCCAGATAGAAAAGACACAATGAAGCCTCTGTGCTTTCTACGACCGAGGGGACACGCACAAAAAAAGCACTGCACTTTGTGCCAGATTTAAGAATGTCTTGGTTGCTAGCCAAGGTATCTGAAATAATACTCCAAAGCTCACAACACTTTATGTAACTTTTTTAAAATAAGAGATTAGAGGTCCTCTCCTTTCACTGTAAAATGCTTCAACCAGTCTTATTTGTGCATCACTAGTTGGATGCAAGCCAGGAAATAAACTAGGGGCAGCACTGGGGAGCAATACTATATAGCTATATATAAAATATAGAGATTCTTCGGACATGGATACCAATAGGTGACACGCTCCTTATAAACATAATTATATATTATTTGAATCATTTCAAATGCTTCTACTCCATTAAAACTTCAAACAGGGCTCCAACTGCTGAGAAGATATCATGGACATATTTTATAAATATTCAAAGCGTTTTCCACATTTCCATTTGTTAAGAAATGTATTCATACACTGATTTTTGTACATCTTCATTTCAGGCTCATATTTCTGCACTATATTGAAAAGAGACAACTGAAAAAAAAGCACCAAGACACAGATGTCCACCAAAACCACATTAAGTGCTCTCCCTTTTAAACCACAAACTTCAGTAGCCTTAGTTCAGAACACCCACACACTTGCTCAGATGTTTGACTGATCAGGGACAAAAGTAAATGCAGTTTCCCTCTCGTTCTTCTCTCTCCTATCAAGAGCCTGTGGGCCATTGGAGTGTCTCAACACTGCAGCTGTGTTGGAAGGTCCTTAATGACACATCTGGTGGACTCATCACTTGGATCAATCTCATTCACTACCCTTAGACCCATGCAGGGTCACTGAGAAAAGTCAGGTTAGGACACAAAACAAAAATCTAGTAATTCATGGTAATAGCTAAAATGCCACACGTAGTAAAATGTACATACAGAATTTGCTTTTCTTTTGGAAAACCACTAAAATTTTTTCAGAACAGCATTTGGTCATATGATGCAGCTGTTTTTGCATGGTTCCGAGGCATTTTATGATTATGCCTCTGTTCAACGTGGCAGTGAAGCTTTTGCAAGTATTTCTTACAGGCAATTAAAAAATATAAAGGGGCAGGATATCAGGTCTCTTTAACAATAATCTATGGGGATCCAGATAGTTAAAAGCAACTACATGTATACAAGACAGCCATGAAACTTTTATTTAACCCGATAAAAAAGCCTGGTTACTTAACACATGGAGCATTCCACTTCCCTCTGAACAGCTAGAAACATAAAGCATATTGTAGCTACTTGACTGTGACAGTGCCTGAAACATAGACACAGATATCTGAGATCTCCAATAACTACAAAAAACCTCTGGCTCACTACATATCTGATGTAGTCAGTCAGCACACTAGCAGGGTTAATGAGCTGTCTGACTGTCTGGCTATCACTACACGACAGAAGCTTATCTGACCCATGGCCAGGACAGTAGTCTCACTGTTCACAGAATACTCGTCTTGGAAATTTCTGGCTTTATCAAAACCTCTGCTACCACAAAGCTGGTCTTGAGTTTTGATAAAGTCTGAAAACTGAAAAACAGATACACTTGCAAACTGACAAACTAACCCACTCATTTACATAAAGGTGAAAGAATAACATTAAGAGCAGTGACGGTTTTGTATAGCATGTATTGGCCGTGATCATAATTTCATCACAGTAATATAAAGTGCGTTGTCAAAGAGCTTCTTCTCCAAACTATGTTTTGCATTGTATAATGGTATGGTTTCCAAATAGAGTTGTAATGAATGTGACGGTATGACTTGTGGTGAAAAGCTGTCTCGCTAAGATGACTAAGATAAACTTTGTTTTATTTTTATATGTTCATTAGTGCAAAGGTTAGAAGGGCACACACACCTCCAATTTGAAGTTCAAGGCTCATACATAGTTTTTGCACAGGTCTGAAGATTCAGTTGTGCGGTGTGTGCTACGTCATGCGCCAGTATGCATGTACATACCGGTAGACTAGTCACAACAACAACATGGAGGAAACCAAAGACTCAGCTGTATGGAGGTACATTATTACACAGTTGCTTCAATAGCTACTTGTAACATCTGCAAAGGTAATGTTGTGACAGTGGCAGAACTGCAAAACACAACCAACAATATGATCAAACAGTTAACTTTGCCAAATGTGCTGAAAAAACAGGATAAACTTTCTTATTTTTAATTTCAGCTGTGATATTACAACCTGTTCTCCTATAAACTCTGGACAGGGTCGGGATCAAGTACAGATAGTGTGTAAAGTTTTGCTTTGTTTGAGTCAGAAGTTTGTGTGTAGAGCATGCAGAAGGAATGATGTGTGACAGCGGGAATATTAGGGGGGATAGCAGTATAAAGTACAGGTAACTTCTGGACTGGCTGACTCAGAATTAGCGTTACCATACGCAGCTCACCCAGGTATTGTGTATTATGTTCAGGGTTCCAGTGCATGTCTGGTGAATATATTGGATTTTGACTTCCTGTTTGCATGACATGTTTAAGGACCTGCTTGTTTTGAATAATGCTCCAATTTTCTGCAGATGCACAAAATGTTTTATGATAATAAATAAAATTTCAGTGCATTACATTACATTATGTTTTACAAAGTCAAGAAAGCAATGTTTAAGTCAAGGTTCATGCCTTCATAGTATTACAAAAGGCAAGGTAGACAGTTTTAATTCAGCTATTGGATCTAATCATTATGTGGGATCAGCAGATTTACATAGTCCAGGTATTGGTATCGGAACAGAAAAGGTTAGATTGGTGCATCCCTAGATAAAATGCTATCAAACCCTATTTTCATAATTGTATAGGGTACTGTGTTTAAAAGCCCTTTGCAAAAGGGTTAGACATACCTGAACAATACAGAATCAAGATTTACATGGAGGGATCTATAGCTATTCAAAGAGGTACACAAGTTGTCACATCATTCACTGATGTTTCCTCACTCCATGTGGCATTAACAGTGGGCTTTCTGTATGTCAGCTGCCCTTTGCCTGACCCAGTCAGTCACTCAGAGGAAGGAGTGATTAGCAGGACTGTAGTAGCAGGAGCCCACCTGCTCTGACTCAATAGAAGCCCTCACACAGCTAGCTGACTAGAGTCAACAGAATTTTAATCACATATACAAAGACACACTTGCACAGACAAAGACACATGTACAAAGAAAGACACTTAGGTGTGTACACACATAGACAATTATACACACAAGGAATGATCCCTCACATGTACTCCCTCACTGACTCTTTCATCCTAGCAGATAGATAGAAAAAGGAAGGACACAGAGGAGTGATAAAGGCCCAGACAGCAGCGAAGGGGGGTTAGAAGGGAGGAAGGAAGGAAGGGAGGAGGAGTGTTTCCTGGAGAGACGAGGCAGGCAGGATATGCAGGAGGAGGAGGAGGAGGAGGAGGAGGAGGAGAAGGAGGAGGGGAAACACAGGGGTGGCTTGTTCCAAGCAGAGGTTGTGTCCTTACAGGGGCTCTGTACATGCTAGTGTCAAAACACTGGCTGGCCACTTTGTGATGTACAATGCACTGGAGAGGAGCACACACACTGTACAGCACCAACACCAAGAGACACAAGTGGACTTGCGTGTGCACAAACCCACATGTACTCATATTAATTCACACATGCAAATACAGACTTGCAATTACATGCACGCGTTGAGTTCTCCTTGCAGGTGGCAGTTTGGATTCAGGTAATAAAATACAGTTTGCGTGTTGCAACTTATGTGGAGACAAACCCCTGGAGGACTCTGCAGTATGTCCTGTATGTAAGTGGATCTCTCTCTTTCTAGGGCTCTTTTATCTGCCAAGCCTGTTTTGTTGACTGCTTTTCTTCAGCCTGATGCCTCCTCTATCTATCTGTCTGTCTTCTCCCTTTCCTTCTCCCTCTCTATTTTGTGTCCCTCTCCCCCCTTGGCACAGTCTGGCTTGTCAGGCCTGTAATAGAGCTGCCATTGTTTGATCAGGGAGGCGACAGGAACTGTACCCTGTTAACCCAGCTCTGTTGGTATGTGTGTGTTTGTGTGTACAAGCATATATTTCAGGAAGGTACACTCATTGTGTGTGGTTATGTATCTAATGTATGGCTGCCTGCAGTGTGTGTGTGTGTCTGATAACACAAGTATAGATTTCTCTCCACTGAGCTTCCAGGCTTTCTATTTGAAGTGTAAGCAAGCATGACATTAGGCTTTATGTTGAACAAGTGCCTCTCTTCATTGCTCCTTATGACTACAAACTTCCCCCATGTACTCTTAAAGGATCTGACCTCTAAACGCGACCTCTTTGTTTAGCTTTTTTACAAATGCATGCTCTCACACACACATGCAGACTTAAGCAAAACCGCACTGTAACGTTTTATTTTCACACATGCTTTCCCTGCATTGCCCTATAAACCTTTCTGTAACACACTGTTTCCTTTCTATGCTGTTAATACCCCCATCCCAAATCTCTAAATGCCCCCATCTCAAGTTGCAGGACCTGTTTCTCATGTCTCTGTGTGTGAATGCATGTGTGATGCTCCATTAACTTTAGTGGTGACAGGCCTTTGATGCTGCAGCCGCTCTTTAATCCCAATAGTGAGGGAGACTGCCAGAGGAGGGACATGGGAGTTGGAAGGAGAGAGAGAGAGAGAGAGAGAGAGAGAGAGAGAGAGAGATATTCACAAGTAATAGAGGATGCTGGCTTGCTCTGACCCACACTAGCTCTGGGTCAAACCTAAGTTCAAGTCCAGAACATGACATTTCACAATTAGGCTACATTAATTTGAGCATTTGAGTTTATGTGTGTTAAAACTAAAAAGTTCATCTCATCTTGATGAATCCATACCAGCCTGTGTTTTTGACTGTGTGTATTTTAGTTTGGAAAAAAATGAAGCAATCGTCAGACTCATAAAATTACAGATTTGAAACATTTACTTGTTTTGGTTAAAATACAGAGTAGAACCAACCTTGAACAAAGGTGTCCTAATTAATTAAGAAAATACTAGATGTGAGGTACATGTGCTTCTTGTGGGTGTCAAGTGATAAACAGGAGAAGAAAACAACTACATAATGGTTCTCTGATAAAGAAAATATAATGGACATTTTGGCTTCATGCTGACTGTGATAAATGTATTATCTTGTTCAGTGGAAGATTTTTTCATCCTGTTAAAGAAAGGATGGTAGCAAATGGCTTCTTTTGAAGGGAGGCGAACAAACCCCGCTATCTCCAACTTCACTGAGTGTGCAGACACAACAACGAGTGGTGGAGGGATGAGGTGGAAGTAATACAGTTTAACAAAAAGAGTTATGACAGACAGATCTGGAGTGAATTAAAATATTTCAAAACAACGTATTTGAGTTATTATTTCATATACGAACATCTGTGGTGTGTGTTCTTAATCTTGACAGTTATCTCATGCGCATAAAAACAGAATGAAAAATAGATTGAAATGCTGTAAATCAAGTGCTCATTATGCACTTTCATGAATTTTGATGATATTTTCAACTAATAAAAAAGTCAATGGGATGTTCCATAACACAGCTGCACTCGATCGAGTAATGTCTTCATCAAAGATTAGTGAGTATTGGCATTTAATGAGTTAGTGATTGTGAATGTCTAGTTTGGATAAGGATAAGGATTGCCTGCGGCTGGGTGTGGTGGAATCATTATTGTAACACAGACGATTTCCAAAAAGCGCTCTGCAAGCTTTGCACTATGAGAAGACAGCTTTGACATGTGTTTACCATTCTGCCATCACACAGGGGAAGATTTATGACAATCCCCTCAACTTCTAATCAGAAGGATATTTTTTGTTCTTCTTCTTTTTTAATGTCTATCTTCTGTGAGAGCAGTGGTTGCTTCACTCTGCCAGGTGGTGTGTGTATGTGTGCGTGTGTGCGTACGCATGAGTGATGAGGTATTTGGCAATCGGAGAGCACGTTTAATAATAACTGATATCCCTGGATGCTTTCAGACCCCATTCCAGCTGGGAGCAGTCTGTGATGCCTCCAGACCCCAAAGTGAAAGAGAAATGATGAGAGGGAGAGGGGTTAGGAGTAATGATGAAGAGGGACAGAGGTAGGGAATGAAAAAGAAGCACACAAGATGAAGAAAAAGGGAGGGAAGGTGTGAGCTGACATCTGCCTGGCATCCTTTCACCTTGTATGCTCTTTGACCATTCACTCTCCTCCTCCCTCATCTCTCGTAAAGTAGGAGGAAAAATGACATCGTTCATCTGACAAAGGCAAACATCCAAACCACACAACCCCCCAACACCCCTGTCTGACACTTCTTCACTTCTACGAGGTGTTGTGTATATACGTGTGTGTTATATTCTGAGGATGTATTTTTTTCACGGGCCTCTGGTCTCACACAGAGAGACGTTGAGATGAACCCAGTGCTTCTGCCAGGTTTTTACTCACTGAAAGATACTGAGGCGTCTCACACTCTCTAGCTGGCTGGCTTTGGTTGTGCAGGTCTGTGAGTGGATGTGTGTGTGAGCAAAAGAGTGTGTATCCGCTGGCCAGGGATGCCTGGATACGTCTGACTTTCACACACAACTGAGAGAACAGTATAGAACATTACACACATTGGCACGTCCTTGAGTACTTTGCAGACTTTCATATACACACACACACGCACAGAGCAAAAGAGAGAACCATAACAGCACAGGCTCCAACAGTGCCTCTTTGACAGATTTAAGTAAATAGCAGCAAACAAGCGATTATTTTTGGCAGACCAAGCTGCAGCCCATTCCAAGAACTAGGGGAGGTCCAATGGGAATGGAGCGAGATGAAATCACATAAACAGATGTGATTAAAGTCAATATCATATGTGTCATTAGTCATTCAGACGATGTGCTCTTTCACTTGTCCACACTTATGCAAAAGCAAGCGGACACAAAAGCTTGGCTCTTCCACTCTTTTCTGCTACTCTTTCATTTGGTCTTCTCTTACTGTCATTCATTGTATGTAAAATCTAGCTCTCACAATATTAAACTGAGGCACTTTACAATCTGAGCTCAGTACACTGCAGGGTCTCAACATCTGCAACACATTAAGAAAGCAGGATGGACATGCTACACTCAATATTGTACATGCCTATGTTACTCTCATATACATATGCTTCATGCACTGCAAAGAACTACTTGGGAATCCATCATGTCCATATTAGTTCTTTCAAATATGCAAAATGAAGCAGAGTGGATGGGCAGGAGGATCAGTGAGAGATCTGCAGCTGACATAGTCAAGTTGACCCACTATAAGTGGATTTGTAATCCTCAAGTGGATTTAAAATGTGTTTACTGTTACAGCCGTTGTGTGTGTGTGTGTGCGTGTATTAGAGTGTGCCTGCACAGCTGCATCTGGTTCTTGCACTAACGCTTTGTCCATATTGCTTTTCGAATCATATGCCACTAATCTTATTGCTGACTAAAGCACAGTGCTTTCCTTATAAATGTAATGGAATTATCAGTAATTTACAGAAGGTACAATTATTTCTTTCTTGTACTTTGGGATGGGGAAATCTAACATGACAGTAGAGTGCTACACAAACACAGTGTTCTCGCTGTGCCTCGGAGAGGCTAAGCTGCTTTGGGACTGAGGGTAGCTCTGATAATGTCGCCTGTCGATTAATCGTCCATTTCCGTCTGCACAGAAAGTATGGTTCTGATACACTAGCAATGCAGAGTCAAAGAGAGATAGACCACTACTAAACCTCAATCTGCCATTATCCTAAATGTTGAGTTGAGGCAAAAGTCAACCAAGGTGAATCAGATCAGGTAGAGATTAGCAGAAGAATTGGACTATTGATGGGTACAGATGGAGCTGCAGGTGACCATCTGAGCACTTGATACAGTAGTAGATCATTAATGTCACTGTTATAAAGCCACTCTGTTTAATTAATTGATTATTAGGTATTTTGATAATATATACTATAAAAATATAATAGTTCAAGCTGTTAAATATTGAGGCTGACTCACACAGACTAAGAAACAACATCAAGTTAAAACTTTATCTTAACTTCATAATGTGCCCCTATGGTGATGATTTCACAGTTCACTTAGGGAAGGTAAAGCTAATACATTTCCACTAAACTTCCACCAAAGCCAAAGTTTAAAGATCAACGTGCTGTAAGAGAAATTACATAGGATTTGCCACCACAGACCACCCTCTAGATTTGCACGCAATGACGTCAATGAGCTTAAATCTGGGGAAAATCTTCTCATGTTTGTTTACTGAAAGACTCATGGATCATTAGTAAAGTTGAGATAGTTCTACAGCAAAAACAGGTAGAGAAGTAAAAATAGGTTAAAATAAAGTCTAATTCAGTACAAGGTGCTTCTGGGTTTGTGAAGGAGGACATAATCTAATTAGTTCCATTAAAACTATTTAAGGACCGAAATATGAAATTTCTTAATCTGTGTTGAGGTGGTAAGAAAGGAAATATTTGGGGGTAAGATGACTCAAAATGTACTTCTGGGTCTGCAGAGATAACATAGGCAGATTAGTTATGGGCATGCTTTGGGTCAGAAGGTCAAAAGAGCTGATGACTTCATGTGATGTTGCTTATCAACTAAGCTACAAAAAGTCAGACTTAGTGTTTAGAAGTTTGAGAACTGTATCTAAAGTTTAGTGCCAGGCAGAAGATGAAGACACCGCAGGAATTTCTATTTTTGGTCAGGAAATGTAATTAGGAGGATATAGAATTCATATCTCATGGCGAATGGCACTTTAATCAGTTCAAAACTTTAAATTAGTTTGGTTAACTCTACATTACATTCGTGTAATTTAGTAAACGCGTTCTGGATGCGTAAAATGTATCAAAGACAAGATAAAATGTAGTAGTAAAATGTAGTTGTGGTTGTTGGCAACGGTGATGCCAGTGCCACCCAGACAGGGCCCTCAGGGAAAACATTTACTGGCCCCTCACTAACACCTCTACATGTGTGTGTTTGTGTGTGCGTGTGCGTGTGTGTTAGTTTATGTGTGTGAGTGAGAAACAGAGAGAGAAAGTGTGTTTGTGAGTGTGAGAGTGAGAGTGTACATTTATTGGCCCCCTGCTGCCACCTCTGGGAAGGAGCCGTCCAAGTGCTGAGTGACACACGCTGCTTAGTGTCTTAATGGAGGGAGAGAAGGGCCAGCCAAACCACAGCCTCTAGACTGGGATCTCACAGCCTGTAATTATGGAGAGATGTTAAAGTCGCTCCGTGTGTGTGCGTGCGTGTTTTTGTGTGTGTGTGCATGCATGTATGAGAATGAGAGAAACTAAGACACAGGACGATATATCGTTCTCCTTTCCTTTTACAATGTGTGTGTGTGCCAGTTAAACCTTTGTTATGTGTGATGTGCGTGTGTGATTTTTCTGTACAGAAGTGTATCAATGTCATGAGTCTCCTGCTGCCACAGCTGTGGCACACGCACACACACACAAACACATACACACACAAAAAGAAGAAATGAAAGTTGTTGGGAACTGAAGCTGCGTTCAATTAGAGTAACCACATATTTACAAACAGTGGGGGGAAAGCTGCCTCTCTGTGACTCATCAGCCAAGCGGCACACTTGCACTTTTGACTCCAGGCCTGCCTCTCCCAACTGCACAACTAAGAGCGAGGGAAGGAAAGAACGGAGGGACACAGGGAGAGAAGGAGGGAGATGACAGGGTGTGGACAGGATGAAAAACACACACATGCATGCTCGCTATACATGTGTGAGCAACCGCATAAACAAATGCATGTGTGCATGCAAACACTTGCGCAAATTAAATGAACTCATTTATACTCCTGTGATGTGAACAAAAGCACACAAATCTAGTAAGACTACTTTTAGAAAATGGCTGATCACCCGAAACATTTGGAAAGATAAAAATATTGCCAATTTTCTAAAAGGATCTCAACCAATTTACATTTGATGAATGTGATATTTTTACGATAGTCTGGCTTCAAACCTCTAGCAACAGGTCCACCTTTTGCTGCACTAGCAACACGAGACAGTGACTAGTTTTGTGCAAAAAGTGAGCTTGTACGTCTGAAAGGGAAAAGGCCCTCAACCAATGATGCTAAAGATAATATTACAAGTACAAGACCTGGTCTTACTGGCAGAGTATCAAGATGGGTTTTCCACAAGTCTGACATGCTTCTCATTATTTTGTATCTGAATCTATCATGTGTTTTGTCTCTCTTTGCAGGTAAAATGTTTCTTGAGGTACACACAGCATTCTTCTGTATAATACCGATCTTCCTCTTCCTGTTCTTAGGGAGCTGTTGTCGAAACCTGCGATGTGCATGTGGCAAACATAAGAGCACATCAAAGTACAGAGACCAGCACAGCAAAACCCTGGCCTTGTTTTTTCTCCTTGGCTGTCAGCGCCTTGAGAGAGAGCAAATGGAGGCACAAGGCCCTAAGTGCGAGTGCTGTTTGCCTTGACTTGACCTTGGTATTTGTGTGTATGTGTGTCTTTGTTTGTGTGTGTGCGCATGGGTGCATGTGCGGTGAGTCACATCAAAGTACAACAGAGAAGCTCACTTGTTATGACCTCTGACCCTGGCATGCTCCAAGACAGAGGGAGGGTGGTGCAGGAGGAAAAAAAGACACAGTCAAAGACACACACACACACACACACACACACACACACACACACACACACACACACACACACACAGAAAAGGGTGGGATACATGCTGCAGCCTCTAAATTTACAACAGCTACAAAAACAACCATGGATAGAGACATAGCAATTTGTCTTGTTAACTTTTATAGGGACCTGTATGCAGGCGCACACAAGTAACTCATCAGGACAGAGATATGCACACACACGAAAATGGTCACACAAGATATTCCCATCTGCCCTCCCTGCTCTCTGTGTATCTTCCTCTGTATTACAGCCTATCGTCTGTCTTACTGAACCTGTCTGAGTCTGAACAGCTGTACCGCAGCGTCTCCCTGACTCAATCAATTGCAAATGTCCAGAATGATTCTCATTTGACTTTGGTATGAACATGGAAAGTAAATGAAAGAGTTTCTTGGCCCTAGGATGAACACTTTATCTGTCTCCCTTTTCGTGATTTGTACTTGAAGTGAATTCTTCAAAGGTGATCTCTTCTCTACATCTTTGCTGCATTTATTTTTAGCCAACGGCAGATATAACCTAAGTCCTTGACAAAGCATCAAACGCTGGTTTAGCATGTGTGTGCATGGCGTATGAGTCACTGGATCAGTGTATGTGCGAGTGTGTTTTAACATGTTTGTCCAACGTGCAGTGAATGAGTCATTCACTCACTGTGAATGTACATGCATATGTATATATGTGTGTGTGTATTTTTTTCTGTGCCTGTGTGTCACAGCTGTAATAACTTACAGCTCTGTGCATTTCAGCTATGCTGTCATGGTCCATTATAAAGCTCCTTCTGTACACACACACAAAGACACAAACTAATGAAAACACTCATCTGAGAACAAGAAAATCCCAGTCGAGTAATCGTGGCTACAGAGAACTGCGATTGAAAGATACCTAAACTTAGTCTCTGATCACCATAATTCAGTGTGTCAGCAAGAGTTACAAAAAAATATGTCTTCAACAGGTGCTGACAGTACGGACGTTTCCACAAGTGCAAGTATTTGTGTACACTGTCCAGTATATCCCGTCTCAGTATGCACAGGGCAGTTTGTGCGTATTCACTGTATATATGCTCATGCACATATATGATTCCATGTTTGTGTGTCTCTGTGTGTATATAAAGCAGCCCTTGACAGCCACTGGGGGCGGCGGTGGCGGGCCGGTGTGTTTGCCTTGGCAGCAGTTCAGCATTCCACATTCCTCTGTGATATTCAGTACTGTGACCTCAGGAAACCCGCCCTGCAGAGAAGCTCTCTCTTTCTCTTACGTTCCTCGTCTCTCTGCAGACTTTCCTTCTCTCTCTCTTGCCACCTCCTCACGTCTCTGTTTCCCTCTTTCCTCTCTATCTTTCACTCCACCCTCTTTTCATATCTATACTTGGGAAATCATCTGTCATCCACCCCCCAACTACCCTCAGTTTATTTTCCTTACTACCTTCTCCTCAAATTTTTTGCTGAGGTCTCATTATGAGGCACCTTTCTACATGCTCCAAGTTTGAATACACACCTCGCTGCTATCAGTGAAAATTCAGAACATTTGACGCTTTCCCGGCCACTGAATATATCACACAGATGCATATTTTTCCTTTATTAGGAGTTCCTTCTGTATTCTCAGTACAGCCAGAGGCCAGAAGGAGTTATTACCCTGTCTACCAGAGTCTTTCTCAAGAATTTCACTCCTGCCTAAAGAATATAGCTGCATATGTTAAGATTAAATCTGTCCTACATCTGATGAGACTTTCCATTAATCATGAATAAATATGGTCTGATCTCTCCTTTTGTAATAAACTTTCTATCTGCTTAAGTGTTGTCAGACTCCTCCTTTCACTCCTCCCTCTTCTCTCTGAGGCCTTGCCCACATGCCCAGAGACACATTTCACCTGAGATGACCCAACGCCTGGGGCAAGGCGGTTCCCCCTCCCTCCCTTCTTGCCTCCCTCACTCCTCCTCCTCCTCTTAGCTTGAGCTGTAAACTACTACACATACTTAAAACACATGGCTGCCACACCTGCCACTGAGAGGCAAAAGGCTGAGATAAAGGCCAAGAACAGAGTGCTATTGTGCTGGATAAAGTAAGAAAAAAATAAAGCTATTAACAGGTTTTAGAGTCCCAAACAAAACTGTCTCTACATGTGAACAGGATGAAGATCCAATTCTTTTCATGGCTGTAAATTTGCATTACTTCGTACAATAAAAGGACTAACAGATGCACTGACAATAGCCTGATTAAAACATAAACATTATTATAAAGTTAAGCTATTATAAAGTTAAACAGAAACAAGTCATAAAATAAAAGTTGTATAAAACCCATTGTGCGGGAAAGATCGGTCAAAGAGCGCTAAAATCCAAGAGAAGCAAAAAAAGACAGATACACCCCATTCCCACCCTCCAGTGAGGCCTCACCATGTTATACTGTAGCTATCGACTATGTGCAGTGTGTGGTTGACCCACATACAGTAGAGTGGAGCGGAGCAGGGGTGAACTGAGGTAAAGGGTGGAGTAGCCAGTCAACCCTCTTATCTCCTTGTCACTGTGACACTTTCCTTTATCTCAAGTGCACCTTTATATGGCCTGAGTGTGCAGCAGCAAACCCTGTAAACCGCTGAAGTCATAAAAATAAACACAAGAGAGAGAGAAAGACAGCGAAGAAAATGAATGATAACTTGCATAAAAAGGTTTGGGATATGTTTATTTGTGTGCATGTGTAGCTGCATTAGACATGAGGACATCATAAATTTAAGCTATCTTACATAAACATACTGCAGGCATAAGGCCACACACAGATGCTTAGTCCATCAAGAAAAGCAAACAGATAAAAATGCATCTGTGGGGTGAGGTCAAACCACTGAGGTTAAATATGACTACGTGTGTGGTGCACAGTTTGCCATACTTTTTGCATTGTTTGAAATATATGCAAATGAATAGAGTTTTCTGGGAATTTCAAAACTTCGTGACCATACGATTAATAGAGACGACTTTAGAACACGTGTATGTGCATATGTGTGTTTGTGTTTGCAAGACTATGAGAGAGCGTATGTGTGTGTTTCGGATTAAGAGCTTCACCCCTGGACCTCGAAATTAGATAGGGGATTAGAGGGACACATCCGCCACCTGGCATTTTAAGCCCCGCAATTACAACAACAACTTTTAATCAACAACAACCACACATGTGTTACATACAGTCAGAGCTCAACTCATTCATCTTCTTCCTCATCTTTCTCTCTCTTTCAGGGTGCCTTAGGGCAGACCCTGCAATAGAAGCACACCATACTAAGGCAGTTGTATGCTAGTTTTTAGGCTGATCATGACCAGCTGTATTAATAAGGATCAGCTTGGATTGGAACTTGTTAGCACTGTGCACTAGGCAAGGACTTAGCATCCAGAATGACTTTTACTTGGCACAAGGCTAAGAGATGGGATGTGTAGCAGTTGGCGCTAGGCTAGGAGGTAGCATCCCATTAGCACCTGAGCAAGGCATTTACCATCCAACAGGCATGGCGCTATGCAAGGAGTTACTCATAATGTGATACCTCATTGATCCCCCATAAAAATGTTTTACTCTAGTTGCCATCGTTTGAGGGGTCAAAGGTGACGGTTGGTTACAGAGTAGCACCTCTGAGCTGGCAGTGATATTGTGTCTTGTTCAAGGCTACTTAAACAAGTAGGGTGCTTGCTGGCCACCAGAGTTTGGGCCTGACTCACTACCCTGTTGCCTGAACTCCTGCTGCCAGTGGAGCTGAAAGCTGAGAGCAAGCTTTGACAGTAAAACGCCGCTGACATTAAGCTGAGATGATCTTTTCAATTTTTATACAAAAACACTCACACTTTACTACATATAGTCTGAAAGCTACACACAGAGAAATCTATATACTAGAGGCGGAGGGTAGAACAGTAAGGGGTGGGGGTATTCAGTCTGTACGAATACAATGTGCCAAAGAAATAAAAAGCAGCAAGGGCAACCAAACCCTGACAGCTCTGCTCCATTTCATGGCAAGTGCACAGTGGGGAGGAAGACACAGCAGGCTAGCAACCAAACTAAACACAAACAGCAGCCAGACACCATGAAAGGAAAAGAAATCATGTTCTTTTTCATACACACCTCCAGTTAAACACACTAATATACATATGCAAATGTCCTCCTGTATTCAAGAGGCAGTTTAGACCACAAATTCAGTTAGTGGAAATAAAGAATAAGTATACCAAAGTTCAGATGTATAGCATTAAGTAAAATTGTCTTTCCAAGCCTCATTATATATAATAAAAACTGAAAAACAAAATCACAATTTCCTGAGAAATTGTGATTGAGACAGCACTGAAGAGAAAAAAAGGAAAAATAAAATAATTTAAAATCCAAGTATAGAGAAAGCCAAAATAAATTCCCAAATCAAATGAAAACAAAGGAGAAAGGGAGCACAGCTCTGCATTTTTCTTTATTAACAAGCAGCATTTCCATCCAACATCCCAGATAGCAATCTTCCACAAATTAGGACCACATTTCTTTAATTGACCATCATGTTGCTTTCTGCCACCTTGATTTACCACTACTCTCTTAGAAGGTGACAGCAGAAAAGAGAGAGAAACAAAAAACAGAAGAGAGGGAAACAGAATGATTAGGCTGAGGAGGGAGGACGACTGGGAGAGAGAATAGGAGAGCAGAGGGTAATTGCAGGAAAAGGGGCTCATTAGTCCGTCACTATCCTCAATCTAACCCCCAATTTCAGGTCAGGAGGAAGACAGAGAGAGACTAAAGAAAAAAGAGAAACAAACAAGGATGGGGCACCTTAATAATACTCAATCTCCTGTTTACATGTCAAACTTTTCTCTGTCTGTTCAACTTTCTACCTCTACACTACCTGGCAGCACTTAGCGTGCACACTCCCGCCAGCATTGATCACACACCATATCTCCTTACAAACCTCACATGACGAATCTACTGTCACCCTGCCACATGCTGAACTCACTTTGGAGTGAGGAAGAGACATTGACTTTGTCCTTGCATAGGAAAAAACAGGCAAAGGAGTAGTTAAAATGGATAAGACTGAACTATCAGGGAGTCCAGTTCTGGGAAAACTGCATGAATACTTTTGTAAAATTCCTGTTCTATCTGAACCCACATTCAGACTAATTAGGGCACTGCTAAATTCATCAGGTGGAGATCTACCGTTAACAGTGATTGGCCTGTGACCAATCACGGATACTGACTCATAGCTTAAGAAAGCAGGGTGATGAGATATCCATTCTTTCCATGCAGACTCAATGTGTTGCCCTATCCACCCTCTGTGCAGTTAAGCTTTGGAACGTACTGTACAGAGAGAAACTACGCTATGCAGTCAGTCTGCTGAGACAGGGTGCTGCCTAAACTGCATTTGGTGACTTTTATTTAATGCAAAATGTCCAGTTTCACTTTCAGCATCGCAATAATGTGTTACACTTAATTTTCATTGGAAAAAAGTGACTGCAGAATCAGTGTACAGCTTTCTACAAAGTACTGTCAGAGGAGAAGAAATGTTGTGAAGATGCTCTAAGTCAATCTTCATCTTCAGTCTCTCATGCTGACTGTGCCACTGCAGGAAAGACCAGCTTGAATGAGCTGTGATAAAGATGAGTGGAGCATGGATACCTACTGTACACTGGTTTTAGCTTTATATAGGTGTGTGTGTGTGTGTGTGTGTGTGTGTGTGTGTGTGTGTGTGTGTGTGTGTGTGTGT
>OMLM01011350.1:1243-14605 GCA_900302695.1 Helostoma temminkii | reverse complement strand
TCAAAACTTATCAACTAAAATGTATTATAGGAACTGCAATGAGGGCTGTGTGAAACATTATACATGTAGTCATAATGACTGACTGTTAATCTCGATAACTGTGCCATCAATTAGAAAGAATGTTTCTCATGTTATTGTGGTATAAATAAGACTAGGCACAATTATAGATTTCAAACTAGATTAGGATATTCTGGCACTGCGTGATACAAACAACGATATAATGAAACCATTTCAATATGTGGCTGCAGCTAGAAGGGCAGTATAGGATTACATGCATACAGGCATGTGTAAAATGAATCCGTATAGACTACTTCCTATGTGTCTTGTTTACAATAAAGCAGTCTCTGTAGCGTCACCATGTCAGATACACACAGCTAGTGACTGAAACACACACACTGCTGGTGTGGCTCTTTCCAACAGGACATTGCAGTAAAACTGAGAGTACAGCATTTCCCCTGGACAAGGGCGGCCATTACTGATTAGGTCAAGTAGGCAGTGTGATACATGGAGTGTGTGTGTGTGTGTGTGTGTGTGTGTGTGCGTGCCTGTCAGACTGTGTCAGCTTTCGGGTGCTATACAGGTAAAGGGAGAATCTGTCTCACATTTTCTGTCTTACTCTTAACCAAAGCGCAGGCTGCACACACCTACAGTGATCCAGTCAGCACATGCCGGTGGCACACACCGACAACCATGCCCTGCCTACAGCTGCAGCGAGGGCTTTGAACCTCATGGTTAGCAAATACAGCAGGAACCAAGCAGATAATGAAACCCGATATCCCCTCCCATCCATGCCCTGCTCCAACAGCAGCCAAGGCCTGCTTTTCCTCACACAAGAGATGCACTATTGAGAGACTTTCTCTCTCACTCTTTCACTCCCCCTCATTCTTTTATTCCTCCCTGGTCCTCGTTCTGCCAGTCGGCAAGGCGAGATGCCAACCTCTCCCCAAAGCCGGGCAGAGTGCCCTCACCCTTTATGCAAATGCTTCACCACTAGCCCAACTCACACATTCATCCTATGCCCCCACCATCACCTACTCCTCCACTCCTTAATTTATTTCTTTCACCTCTTACTCTGCAGTCCTCTCTCTCCAACACTTTTTCCCTTTCCTGTACTCCATATTGTTGTTGCACTTCAACCACCCCTCCCTCTGCTTTCTGCTGTTTCACCTTCTTACTTCTGCCAATTGCTTGTGCTCTCTCTCTCAATTGCGATCCATTTTCTAGCATCCCTAATTCCTTTCACTGTGGAACTCCCTCTTCCTTCTTTTTCTCACTCACACAGCTTGACTCACGCAGACTCAAACTTGTACGCTCATTCCTCGGCCAGTGCCAGACAGGCAAGGGCAGAAACTCCCTTTACCCCTCTCTCTCTCTTCCTCGATCTCTTTACTCTCTGTCAGACATACACGCAGCCACTCTTGCCGCAAACCCTTAAAGGGAAGGATTCTTCCCTGTAAATGTTATGTTTACGTTATCGTCTGTCATCATTTAGTATTAAATGTATAATTTCCAAGAAGCCAGTTGGCATGTCTCTCCAAAGCTTTCTTCATTGTTGAGCAGAATGTTATTGAAGCGCACAAATGCTCTTCTATTGATTAGAAGTTCTGTGGTTTAAACATGTATTAGGTCATGCTTTATGCTTTAAAAGCAGCCAGGGGTATTTTGAAAAGTAAATTAGAGTAGCATTTTTACAAATGATAATTTATGGTTACACAATATTCATGATGACTGGATAAAAGCCCACTGATTCCAGTCTGTATGACTGATGCAGTACAGCACCTGTTTTTATGAAGTCCTTTTCAAGCCTATTGTTACAACTCATAACTTGTGGTTTTTTTTTTTGTTGTTCCCGATATGTTTACCTTTTGTAGGGGCACACAATAGCAATACAGAGTGAGATTAACGTTTTATGTATGAACCTTTCATTTTTGTGTTTTTTAATGAGTAATTTGTAATTTCAGTAAATCAATACATGGTAATTCTGTGCACATGTGTATGCTCATCATCTATAAGGTTGCTGAGTTGGAGCATGACAAGTGCAAAAATACAACAAATAATACATTTCCTGCACTTATCAGAAAGCCTAAAAAAAGTGCTACACATTGCTCACAGAGTTGTAAATTATGTTTCAAAATGAAGATCTAGACATCGCTCTAGTGCGCAGGATTTTTTATTTAAACTTTATTTCTCTATTGAAGTAATTTAACTCTTCTGTCCAACTAATCAAATGTCTGTAAGTTCTTGAAAAGAAAATTAACAAATCTTGGTCATGTGATTATATTTTAGTATTTTCCATTATAACACAATGTTTGTGACATGCTATTTTACAGATGGGAGACCAACCATGTTACATCTCATTTCTGCATCAGTAGGCTTGTTATCAGGAACACTGAAGCTTGCAGATTTAATTCTGCTTATCGTATGAGCTGGAGTTTTGCCTGTGCTGGGTTGGCGCGGCAAGGGTTAAACGGTGCCCGCTCCCTGTGGCATGGTATGAGCTGGGCCTTTGCCTGTGCACTCTGCCTTTTCTGTGCTGAGTTGGTAGTGTTAGGGGTTAAAAGTGGGTGGCTGCTCCAAGTGGCTTCCTATGTGACTCTGATCCTATTAGGGTTAAAAGGTGTTTGTTCCAAATGGCTTCCTGAGAGCTGGGTCTTAATCTCTGCCATGCTTGACAGCATTTGGGTTAAAGGGAGACACACTCTTGATATGACAGCAAGTTACGCCTCACTCCGAGCTGGCAGTGTGAGGGTTAAAGGTCACTCTGCCCATTTTGAGAGGCATTCCCTGTAGGGCAAGGGCCATGTCAGATTGGAAGAAACAGACAACACACACAAACACGTGTAAGGCGAGAAACAAAGAGCCATCTCAACCACATGCATAAACGCATACACACACCACTAAATCATTTTGAAACTTTTATCCTCTCAAACCAGTGCTTTCCTTTTTAAAAGAAGAATTCCCCAACAAAGCAAGGGCAGGACAGACAGACACACGATGCAGACGGGCGCCTCTGGGAGAGTGTGTGTGCAGTTATCTCCTCTCTGACCACACTCGCTGACTTCCCCAGCCTAAACTACCACCTCGCACAGACCTCAGGAGCACCACAGCACCACAGGCAGACAGCCATAAGTACATGTCCTCAGAGGGGACATAAAATGGAGGAAACCCACCTCAATAAAAAGTCACATCACAAACAGGGCAGGGAGGAAAAGGGACAAACAGAAAAGTGCTGTGTAAGTGATCCATAATTCAAAATTGGTTTGTTTTGGATTTTTATTGTATATACAATAATGTACAATAAAATATAATAATCATGAAATGTGAAAATGTACAGTCTGCGTGAAGAGCAACCATCTTCACTCTCATTTCTTCGGTACAACCACTATTACAAAAAGTAAAATCGAAACAAAAGAACTGAGTGAGTAGTAAAGTGACGTTTTTATAGCTTGCATCGGTTATATTCAAAAGCAGTATTTTGTATAGCTCCTTTGGTTTTATGGAAATCATTTGCAGTGATTCCAGAAATGGAATAGCATGAAAGTGAAATACTGTATACTTGTGACTAAATGTGCCCTGACTGGTCTCAGAATGAATTATGCTTGATTTGTTTTAAACTTATTTTTCCTTTACTCACTATCCTGCCCGGGCTTACAGTTATGTCATTAAAAATGCAAAAAAAAGAAATTTTTTGACTGCAATAAATATTTGCCACATTATTTTGCAGTGAATAGCGCAGTGTTTATCAACTCTCAGCGAAACTGGTCCGGTATGAAATACCAGTCAGTCTCCATTTATAAACATGTGATTGTATGAAAGATAGTATCACAGAAAAGTGAGCCAGAAGGAAAGAGCTGGACTGAAAGCAGCGAGAGCTGCCACGTCAGATGCTGCTGAGGCTTCTTGGCTGTCAGGACTGAAACAGACACACAGGCAGTGTAGACACACACACATACGCATGCAAATGCAGTATGGCCTGCACACACACAGATCCACACATCCACACAAATGCACACGATTAAACTCATACACATATGAACACACACACAAATAAGGGTTCGCCTTTGCAGTGCTGTTTAGGGAATTGGAGTCCTCATCCAAGCCTGACATCTCTGCTCAGTTTAGCCATCTCCACTGTCTCTCTGTGATTCAACATGATGGAGTCGCTCCATCAACAGCAAATCCTTAACTCCAGTTCGCTTACCACGTGTCAAAGAGGGTCTGCCACAGGTCTGATCACATCCTGTAAGGCTTCTGGATTTGCGCTTAAGATTTGGTTATATTCTTCTACCTACTTTGTATTCTCAAAATTCAGTACTTTATACTTTATAAGTAAGACATAGATTTTTCTTTGCACATTTATTCACATACACAGCAAAGGCAGCACAGTATTTAGTTTCAAAGAAGCACTTACGCTACCCAAAAAATCTTTTGGGGTAGCTTTCCAGTTCTTAGAGAAATTGCATTATTAATTACAACAATGCCATTGTTCTAGCTAATTTTAGAGGGGCTTTTAGCTTTATATGTTTCCAGAGAGGAAAATCAACATAAGAATGCTGCTTTTTCTGAAGGAGAAAAAAAGCTCTGAGATCTGATTCTACAGATATCACTTGGCACGATTTTCTCCAGTAAGTACAGTAATACAGTTATGATACATTTGAATTCCTTCACATCACCCAAGAAACCCAATATATGTGTGTTAAGCATTATAACCAGTGCAGGAACACAAAAGATGCAGAGAGAGAATGGGGGGAGTCCAGAAGATGAAGAGTCAGGTAAAGGATTAGCATTAAGAGGCTACAGGGAGCAAAAACTTCTCCGATGAGCAGCATTCCAATGGACAAAGCTGGCGAATAGTGAAACTGTTGTAGATAGTCTGCACTGTTCTCATGAGAGGCAGACAGGGAGTCAGTAAAGTGGCTTTTAAGCTCACCAAATCCAACATATCCCAGATAAGACTGTGGCTCTTCCTGAGGGAACGAATGAGAGGAGTAGCGGAGGGGGCTGGAAAGAATGAGGTAAAATGGAGGAAGAGACAGCTGAAATTAAAGATGTAATGAGAGAGAGCAGGGGGAACCTGAAGGATGAT
The DNA here is from genome assembly GCA_900302695.1 of Helostoma temminkii. Taxonomy (NCBI): domain Eukaryota; kingdom Metazoa; phylum Chordata; class Actinopteri; order Anabantiformes; family Helostomatidae; genus Helostoma; species Helostoma temminkii. Next base: position 9,519 of record OMLM01011350.1, on the reverse strand, counting down.
AGAGAAAAGTAGAAAATGGAAACATAAAAGCAAACGAAAGGAGGACATTTTGAGAAAGAGGCAGACAGAAACCAAAAAGATAGTAATCAAGTGTAAGGAAAGTAAGAGCATATTTTCATATGAGAGCACATATGAGCTTTGGTGTTAGTTGATCCTGTCTCCAGCAGGATTTTATCACTTGAGTGAAAGAAAGCTTGAATACACACTGGCCAACGTCATCAATCTCTGCTCTGCTCAGTTGCGCAGGGAACCCGTGCAGGCTCTTGTGACGCTCAATATTTTGTTTTAGATGAAGTTTATGCAACAGAGGTGCAGGTATTCCTTGACACACCACATAGAAAACATTTTAAATCATTTGTATTTTTAACAGTACATGCATATGTGCATAAATATTCATACCTGTAAGATGTCTGCTGGTGCATAATGCTAAGTCCTGTTCATCTTTATTAGACTCACCTGTGTTGCTGACTTATATTTACCCATGTTTGCATACATACACTGTTGATTACATGATACATATGCATAAAAAAGACTGGAGACAGGTGCACGCACATGGGCCAGAAAGCAGAGAGTCAACAAACAAGGGTCAGTTTTTAATCATCCCTAGTTTGTTTATTTAGCAGTGGTCGGGTTTTCACTTATAAACCTCCCAAACTCCGTTGCAAAATTCCTCTTTTTAGACTCCAGAGAGAACATTCAAACAGTATTAATTCCTCTTGCTGGGAAATGGGACAACCTTTTCCCGGAGCAATCCATAACATCTGAATATAAAAATAAATACAAAGTGCGGGCGCGCTCTTAACCCCAAAGTGAGGAGGGAAAAAACCTGCCGGGAAGTTTGACGGTGCTGTATGTTTTTCCTCTGTTTCATCAGTGACTGGGACAACATTTTTCTCTGTGTAGCCACCCTCACCGTGCTGTTGCCCACCACCACCTTTTCTCTTTCAATCACATTCTTCTTTTTCTTTTTATTAATATCTTTATTGAGCCTTACATTTCTATCGCTAACTCTTGTTCTTAATATTTACTCTTGCACTCACTCTGTCTGCCTCTGCTGGATGCCCCTGTGCCAGTTAACTCACCACAAGCCAGAGGGAGGACCGCAAGAATGCTTAAATCAGCATAATTAGGCCTGTGTGTACTTTAAACACACACGTTTCCCCTAGGCCTGGACCCCTGCCACCCGTACCTCGTTGTGTACGCAGCCATGGCCTGTCGCTTTGAGTCAATAAACACAAACATATCAGCAGTCAGCCTCACACACGTTCACACAGTATGCTCTCACAGTCACACACATAAATACATATGCAGTACATGAGGTGAATCCCAACATTACCCTGTCTACTGAAGCTACCTCTCTCATACAGCTAGCAAACCCCCAGGCAAAACTACACTAACACAGTTTGACCCTTTACACAGTGTAGCTGAGGGGGAGTAAAGTAAATGGGTTTAATATGGGGGCTCTGTGCTGAAAAATTGCACGTTTGTTGAAAAATTTCCATACGCACGGCGGTAAAAAAATTAAGCACGAGCATGCACTAAAACAATGGCCAGGATCTCAGTTGGGTTTGTGGTTTTGTCCCACACACATCTGTATGTGTTTTAGGTTTCAGTGGTGCATTAACAAACAACTGCCTCCCAGCAAATCCAGGGTGCCTGCTGCATGTGAGGATTATCAGAAGCCATTAAAGACCATTTGATAATAATCACTACCATCAAAAGCAGTCCAAGCATGTGATATTCAAATGGGCAATATCACTGGCTGAGTGGATCCTATTAGTGAAGATGAAAACTGATTAGACAGTGTTTGGCATTTCATCTCATTTAAATTATCACAGAGGGTTTCCAAAGTGGACCAAAGTGTTGTGCATGAGATAAGAATCATAACAGAGGTGACAACCCTGAACGTACAGTATCACAACAGTGTACAGAGAAGTTCAAAAGTCCGTGCTGCTCTAAAGTTAGCCAATAAAAACATTACACTCCCTCCCTCAGAAGCTCACAGAGGCTTCAGGTGCAGATGGACACTGTGATAAAGGCCTGCACACGCATACACACAGAACCAAACACAAAATAAAAAAAAATTACAAAACTGAATCTCGTGAATGTAGAACATTAAAGGTCTGGTAGGCGCTCAGCTTGTGGCCCCAAATGTTCGCTTCCATTCTAAAGATACACATGCAGAACAAGTAGCTCCGCTAGTTATTACTTATGCCGCTGGCTTTGGAAGTTCAGTGATGTTTCCATGGAGTTTATATGTCATTAAAGCAAAACATGAAGTTAATGTGATTTTCAATTTTAATATCACCCACTTCAAAAATAGGCACATTTTATATGGCCTCGGCTTACTTTCTTCTTGGCATAAAACTCTAGAGAGTGATCACAACGCCATGCTTAGTCTACTTAGAAAAATATTTTGTCAGCAGTATTTGATCAAAGTGGTGTGATGCAGTTTATATGAGGGTACACACTGAAAACTAGCCACAAAGAAGCCACTCTGTGTGTCTCTCTCCCTGTGTCTGTCTGCCTGTCTCTTTCTCACATACAGGCATGAACACACTCATTTCTCTGTTTGTGTGCTCACACAGCTGTGGATCTTGCACAGGGTTCAACCAAGGTAAAGATATGGTATATTACGCAATAGCTTATAGATTTTTCCACCCCTGGCAAACTGCCAGTGCTCTCAACGGGAGAGAGAGCGAGAGAGGGAGTGAAAGGGAGAGAAGAGGGGACGATAGAAAGGATCAGAGAGTAGCACACTTTGTTCCACAAAGTCTGACTCACTAACTGGATCCACTGGCTGCTTCACTGGGACGCCAGGCCTCTACGACCAGTAGTTACACTAAGGAGACAGGGCTGCTCCATGCACACACACACACACACACACACACACACACATACACACAGTTTGACCTATGTGTTTGCACCACCGCTAATACATAATTTAAAGGTACAGTAAATGCACTGACATATTAAGGTTTTGCAGCAATAAGTAATTTTGCTCTAAAGGAGCAATACTTAACGTTTAGTCTTTGTTATTCTTTATATTTCTAGGTACATCCAAAACAAAACCATGAGACTGCACTGCTGTAGTGTAAAACTGCACAAATGAATGCTTTTCACATGCACAACAAAAGCTCTGATGCGCGTGCATGACAGACATTTCATTGGAGACTACTTCCAAAAGGAGACTTGGAAGAGTCAGCAAGACCAGCTCAATGTGTTTTGAATCAGACACTCGCCTGTCAGGATGATCAATCTGACTGTTTTCTTGATTTACTTGCAGAGTACGTGACATGCATATGTTAAAAAAAACTGTGTGTGTTTCTCATATCAGTCTCGTCCATATTCTCTTGCCTGGATTAAAAAGGCAGACATACTGTTCGCACAAAAGGCAGAGAAATGCATTCACAGAGCTGATTTGGCCTAGATCTTGCACACCAAAGTTTCCCTTACTCTTTTAATTGGGCCCTTGATGCTCGACATAGGGTGTACTTCCTCTAATTAGCTATATCTATAGTGTATGGGAGGGTGTATGAATGCATGCATGTGTAAAATCCTCTTTTGAGCAACTCCAAACTAACTAAGAGCTTTAATTTCACGCTAGGCTGCATTGTCCCATTCAGTGGGGTTACCACCACAAAAAAGGCTCTGAGAAAATCAGAGAACGAAAAACACACCGAGGGGCGACGGAGGAGGGGATGGAGAAAAACTGAGAAAAAGAGAGAGACAAACAACAACAACTGAAGTTCATCCTTGCATAATGCAAATCTGTCACTAACCGTTACTTCTCACTTAAAAGGAGCTAATTGAGGAGGTGGAGGAAGAGGAGCAGGGATAAAGGTGAAGGGGAGTCTCTCCTGTGCAGCTGCACGACGAGTGCAGTGCTTCGGCTCTCTTTTAATCCCTCGATTACTTCTGGGCTCCTAAAATTTCCAACGTCTTATCATGTATTATCAAACGTGACCACTAACTTGATTCTCAAACCTCTGAAAAAAATAATATTGCTAGGGACATGCAATTATCAGTCAATTACCCATTTAAATTACACATCTCATTTGTATCACCTGCCAAAACTAAAATGACATCAGCTAGTGAGCATTGCCACAACAAAAGCTCTGCAAGATAAGTGTGTAAATTTAGGTTTGGAGTACTTTCTACTCCATGACAAAAGCTGGCAAAAGCCAAACTTAGAAAGATGTTCCCAGTATCAGCTCACTGCCGCGTTTGATTTTGACTCTGCTATTCCTCCTCCACATGTCTGCATATCTGCCTATAACATACGTGAGTGTTCAGTATGATTTCAAATGTGTGTGTGTGGATCACAGACCAACATAAGAACGCTATAGGGACCGCCTGTTTCCACTGGCCACAGATCAGCCTAAACCTAATCCACACTAGGAGGCAGAGAAGGACAAGAGGAGGCTATATGTATTCACATGGACACACACAAAGACATACATATCAGGTGCACACATGCCCATCCATCCAGGGGACAGCCACCTATTACCCCTTTGTGCCAATTGCCTCAGTTAGGCATGATAAATCCATTTTCTATGGACAGTCAGGAAGACTGCACAGATAAGAGAGAGCAGACGACCACAGTGTTGGATTTAACCCACCTCCAAGACAGATTCACACACATTCAAATGAAAACACACACACACACACACACATGCAGGACGACGGTCCACAAGCTACCTCAGGGTTTTGCTCAGGGCTGTGCAGGCTCTTTATTTAGTAAATCTATAAAATGTTTCAAAGACAGCCCAATATTTGTAACGCATTTAACAACCTTGATGCACAATGTGTGATTCTGAATATTTCAACTCAGTCTATGCATTTTAAAAACATATCTCTCAAGGCAACTCCAGTGTGTAATCAAAATTTAACTGACGTGGACACGTTGTGCCATTTCCCTCTTGCCTGCACTCCTTCCTCCATCCCATCCTTCCATCTCTGCCCACTAGCTCTCACTGTGGGCCAGGCAGTGTAAGGTGGACCTGGTCTGCCTCCAGAAGGAAGGATGAATAAGTAAAAAGAACACAATGTACCCCTGGGTTCTGCCTGCAACCCACTGCCCGCCTGCCGTCCAGGCACAGTTGGCAGGCCGCTTCTACCATTCCTACCGTCCACTATTGCGAACCTATTCTCCACTGCCTGTGCTGTGCCTACCAACTAACTCAGTGTGAGTAGGATTAGTTTGTGCGTGTGCGTGTGTGTGTGCGTGCGTTGGGCACAAAATGACACCAGTAAGGCATAGCATGTTACCAGATCATGCAGGCCCACCTCGGCTTACACCAGCACAGCGCCCGTCACCGTCCGGTCCCAGTGAAACCAGAACCGAGGGCTGACGCAGGAGAGCCATCGGCCTACAATGGGGCAGGAGTAAGAAACACACCTACTGCATGCACACACGCACACACAGCCTGGTGTTCGCTTGAATGTCTGACTTCTAATGACCTGATACTACTGACTATCAGATGAGAGCAGGAACACAGAATAAACATTTTTAACTTAATGTAACATTAGCTTCAATTAACTGATACAAGATATTTAAGACAATATAACCAAACTGACTATTTGTGCGTCACATATATTGCCACAGACCTTATGCTTCTCCATATGCACTAATTCATAAACAATGCTTAAGTTAAGTGCCTCCATCACCAAAGATAATAACTACCAAATCTCATCATCTTGCTATGACTATGTGGCAAAGCTACAGTATGTATAGCTTTCAGTAAGGCTTTCATGTGCTTTGCCAATCTGCACGGTTGAGTGAATTTCAAGAACTGGCTTGATCGCCAAATCTAAAAACACTTTAGAACTGCAAATTATCGGGCATGGAGCGCTTATGAGTGAAAATCTACACAACAAATACAACTTTTCTTTTTTTATTTTTTATTTTTGCACATGAACTGTGCGGGAAATAGTTAAGCAAACTCCCGCACAGTGTTAAACATCTCTGAGTTTTGAGCAAAGCTTCAAAAGTTGGCAGTGTTTGTGAGACGCGCTGTAAACTAAAAGCCCACATCTCATTTGGATAAGCGGAGCTTAACTGGAGTCTGAAATAATTGATTTCGAAACGCAGCACATAAAAGTTTTAATTAACGACGCTTACGCGACCTTCAAACCGCATTAAAACTTTATGCAAATACATTTGCTTCACGGGGTTGTGAAACTATGCCACGTAGCCCGTAAAAAACCTCTCGGTGCCTTTTGGCAAAATCATCTGCACCACTTTTGGATGCCCGGGTCCGTCACCCACCAGGCCATTCCAGAAAAGCTTTTATCAGCATTAATAATACATTGTAGACTGTTTACACCAGTTTTGCATGTTTTCTGTGGTTTTTGAATTATTTACGCAGCTGAAATAAGAACACAGTCTTAATTGAATCAAACGACAACAGTAGCAGAAGCCTGGAAGTTCAAAGGATGCGCGTCAGAATAATTTGTCCACGTGTGCACGGGTGTGGACACGCATTAAACAACAAGCACTCCTGGTTTAGCAGCATCAAACCGCAGATTTAAACGCGCGCGTCACGCAAATCCTCAAACAGGATGCGTGAACTTGTCCTGGTTAATTTTTGACTGGCGTCACCCTAATGTCCCCTAAATAAAAACACACGTTCTCATGGAGATATGAGAGAACGCAAACAAGCCAGTTCTGCTTGATATCCATCAGTGGGACCGAGAGACGCAACACCACCAGCCTAAGCAGATCAATATGTATCGCGCATATGGGCAGCACGCGTCCATGCGGCGCTCGTGTGAGAGGATCTGCTGCCAATTAATTTTAATTAATGGAAAGAAAGAGGAAACTCGATGCGGACCTCTGCCTCATACCACCAGGCTCGGAAAATGATCAGTAGTAAGTATGCAGCAGGACTGTTGGACTTTACGGAATAAATCAAATAAAGTGTGGATTAAAAATGTCTCCCTCACTGTTTGATAAGCACAGACACCAGAAAGGTCAAGAAAACAACCAGGAACAAATATAAAGACAGAGGCATTTAGTCCTTGTGAATGGTTCCGCTTTGCAGCCACTGCTGCTTTGTTGGCTCTGGTTGACTTGCAGTAATAAAATAAGATTATTATCAAACGCAAAAGTATTGAGTTTTGATAATTTCAGTTCTCTTTTTCTGGCAACTAAACACAGACAAAGCAAACTGAGGTTTGGTTAGAAGGCCTGAAACAACAACGACACAGATTCCTGCTCGTTTTTTCTCTGAGCTCTCAAACACAAATTGTTATATTTAGGGAAATAAATCATTACAATCTCTCTGCTACATCACATGCTGCAATATTATCTTAAATAGTGTAATAAAACATAGAAATAGCAGAGGTTATTACCTTGTTAAACAGTAATGTAAAACAATGTAACTCAGACAGGGTGCGACAGGACGTGACCTCCGTGTGTCACTACAAATTTTAGCCATAGCCCAAAGCAGTGACTTTATAAAGTGTATTATTGCACAATGCAAATGAATCCGCAAAACGCATGTATAAGCCTGATAGTTAAACTGCCTTCACTACATAACCTCTCACTAATGGGCTGGTGACCTCGGATACAAAACACCACAAAGTACACATTTACAGATGTTCCGGTCATATTCAACTGGATCTATGAAACTGGAAATTATAGTGAAAATACAGAAACAGGGGAAAAGCTTTTATCCCCGTGTTTGATGTGACAAGCCGAGCGGCAGAGGAAAAAACGGACCGAGGCGGCCTGCAGCTGAAGCTTGGGGCGCATGCAGCCCTCATCTGTTAACTCTGCAATGACCGCATCAAAATATCTGCATCCATGTATATATGTTCATTTAACGCTCAGCTTTAAATATGTAGAAAGACTGTGGTGGAGGATACAAAGCGTGGGGTACAAGTACATCCAATTAGGTCATTTCTAGTTTGACCTTTGCTAGTGTGAGCTGTGATCCATTCTGGATTCATTTACAGATAAAACTACTTACGCACTGGAACATGGTCTATTTAGCAGATAAGGAAAATATTCTAAACCGAAGAAGAAACAACACCGTGTCACCGCTTTAAAGGTTAGCTTGAGCCAGTATTTTTGTTGTGCAGGCATCTGATAATTAAAGATTACATCTAGTGGATAAGAATACTGACATATTATATTTAATATCTAAAGTAATCGCAGTCTTCAAACTGAGAGACAATATATTTCCAGACTCTTGTGTGAAGCGCCAGAGGTGCGCGCAGGGTTTAAGGCCGGAAAGGTCAAAACTGAAAGTTTAGCTTTTGCATTAAAT
>OMLM01011348.1:196749-224742 GCA_900302695.1 Helostoma temminkii | reverse complement strand
AGCGTTTAATAAAATGATTGTGTTTAATCTAAAGTGGTGACTTGCAAACTCAAATCCCTATACAAATGTAGCCTTATTTAGTTTCTTTGTTTTTGTTTAATAGAATAATTTCCATCAGCAAGAGGAGGAAGAGGGAAATGTACTTGTACTTTGTTACTAGTTTGTTTGTACATGCAGGTTTTCAATGTGGCGGCACGGTGGTGTAGTGGTTAGCACTGTCACCTCACGGCAAGAAGGTCCTGGGTCGGCCCGGGTCTTTTTGTGTAGAGTTTCCCACAGTCTAAAGACGTGCAGTCAGCTTAATTAGAGACTCTAAATTGCCCATAGGTGTGAGTGAGAGTGTGAATGGTTGTCTTTGTCTATATGTGGCCCTGTGATGGACTGGCGACCTGTCCAGGGTGTACCCTGCCTCTCGCTCGGATGATAGCTGGGATAAGCTCCAGCACGCCTGTGATCCCTATGGGAACAAAGAAAATAGATAGATACACTTTTGTACTATAAGTATTTTCTGGAGCATCTACTTAGTATTTTAGCTTGAAGTGGCACTCACTATTTGTAGTGGAGCACTTCTGCTTGTAAATGGATAGAATACATACAGTAGTATACATAACAATTCATTAGCATTAATGCTGTTAATTTAAATGTGATCTAACGTAAATATGAGATTCTATCTGTCTCTATAGTGATCAGGGGCATCTGTGATGACTACGACCTCGACTTTAATGCCTTCTACACCTGCATTGGACTGTGGAACAGTTTGTTCCTCATCCTCGGTGGTTTGTTCAATGTCAGTCTGCTGATGAAACTATTCAAACGGTAAATACACAACAAGACTCACAGAACATTTGTTAATATGACATATCACAGACAGAAGCCTCATATTTGTAATATATGTAACAATGAACCATGTGGCCGTGCACTCAGGTGAGGTCACTGATAAGAAAAGACACATCTGTTATGACTTCCTGTTTTCAGCCATAATCATTAATGCTGGTTAATGTAGATTCCTGTTATCTTGGCCATCATTTTGCCTTGAATGTATTGCTACGTCTGTGTAGGCACGATTTTAATACAACATGAATAATGCCTCCACCCCTGTTTTATTTCCATTATCCCTCCAGCTCAACGGAAGAAGTCATTGCATTGTTCATCTCCATAGCTTTTGTTGGGGATGCAGTGAAAGGCACCATCAAAAGTGAGTCAAACCAAGGTCAGACTATATTAAACATGTTTTGAATGCTTCTGCAGTAAAGCTATGTCGCTGAGCTGCAGCAGAGTAGCTAAACATCCTGCCTATAATGTAGCAAGTATACATATCCATCATGGAGTCTTTAGAGGAAAGCCAAGCATGAAATCTAACTAGACCCCCTGAGTCTTGTATTATAATGCTAATATAGTGTCTTTCACATTGCTTCTGTTATATTTTTCTCACAAGGGCTTTATCAGACAATAGGAAGTAAATGGGCATATGGTGGATTCTCTAGAGTTTTTCTTCCTTCATATTTACGCCTCGGGCTGTTATAATTTCTGCTAAACCACAGTAAAATTTAGCGAAGATTCAATCTAGTGAGATGCTCAAATGCTTCAGTGTGCTTGAATAAATATAATGAAAATGATCAGGTAATAGAGAGTTATGCTGAAACAAAACTACAGTACGCTAGTGGGACAAAAATATTCAAGACCCGACCTCAACTCCATCAAGCACCTTTGGGATGAACTGGAATGGATATTTGAAGCCAGGCTAGAAGCCGGCACCCGAAGCTCGGGGGACCGAGTCCACATTAGAAAACAAAATAAGTGGTGTAATGCTTAGGCAGCCGAATGCTTTTGTCTATGTAATGTATGTATGAAAATACAACATGATATATAATGTGCATAAATATGTTTTTATACTACAGTATATCTTTAAAAATGTCTATAGACTTCATAAATAAACATGTCAGTATACAACAGCAAGAATTTACATATAATCATGTTAGTCATGTAGTTTGTCCCAAGCTTCATCACTTTTTTTTTCTCCATTTGTTCCTTCTAGTTTTTAAACACTTCTACCATGGGCCCACACTGGTGACCACAAACAGCACAGTGGTGCTTCAAAAGATTATTGAGATTCTGGACAAGACAAAAAACGAGACAGCAGACACGACTGGACGTCATAATGAGACCACGTCACTGTTGGGACAGGCTGGAGGACACATGTCAGTCTTCCTGCCTGAGTCTTTGGTGTTGTGCACAAGGGAAAGGCCTGTCCTCTGTCTGCTGCTCATGCTGGGGACTTTGTGGCTGGGTTACACCCTCTACCTCATTAAGAGGAGGTATGCTCATTTACTGGACCTTAACAGAATAGTCTGCATTTTTTAACCAATACCAATATCAGATTCAAACAAATGAAGCACCATTTTCTTTACCTATTTTTAGTAAAGTACAAATACCACAAAGTAAAATAAAATAAATGATACATGTTGATGTTTGTGTAAATGTAATATGTGGTGTTGGTTTTATTTTGTAATGTGCCTTAGCAAGACGAATTTCAGAAGTGATTCTGACAAGAAAGTGTCAGTCAATAAAAAATAAGGTTTATAAAATAAAGTTAAATCAAGATCTCATGTCCCATGAGCCTTTACAAATCACCCACAATGATATTCAACCTTCAAATATTGTAAAACATGAAGTAAACGAATGTGACTCTGATGTTGCGTATTTCTGTGTCTGTCTCCTGGGATGTCATTGTTCTTTTCCCTGAGAGGCAACTTAATTTTCCAAACTAAGGCAGAATCTACTACAAATACTGCAGTAAAACTGAAGTATTTATTACATCAGAGTTGAGGGAGTTGAAGAAATGTTGAAATATGTGTCTTTGTTTTCCTACAGCCCGTATCTGAATGACAAAATCAGAGAGGTGGTGTCTGACTGTGCTTTGCCTATCTCTGTGGTGATATTCTCCTTCATTGGCTCCTACCTTTTCCTTGACATACAGCGTGAGTACACGTCTCTCAAATAAAAGAAGTGATAGAAGAGCACCCTTGAGACTTGGAGTCACAACCTTGGTGGAGAACACACTTCACTATTCTGTGAATCCTGTGATGGGGGAAAAAAAAAAAGAAAATATGAGCTGTGAGCTCTGATTCAGTGTGGGTCATAGACAGTGCTGCTTACAAAACAAAGCTTACTAGCAGCAAAGTTCACTGCTTCTTTTATCACTGTAGTAATACCGACATATCTGTATTGTGTTACAAATCTATTTGGGTTTTCCAAATTCTGTTTTATGTTTTCTATATATCTTATGCTCCTATTAGTTCCTGTGTTTAGTGTCCACGATGGCCCGATCTTTTGCTTCCCTCCGTTCGAAAAGCTGACAGGAGTGAACACACTGAGCACAGTTGGACTAGGTTTTCTCCTCGCAGTGCTCATCTTCATCGACCAGAACATTGTCATCTCTCTTACACATGTACCAGAACACAAGTAAGACCCAAATATTATTGTTTGACTATCCTGTAATGAAAACACATGAAAACATTAAAAAGGTTCTGTTGTATCTTTACATTATATTGTTATCTGTAAAAAGATGTAGTTGCAGCTCATAAACATGACTAGATATACTGCTGCAGCCTTTCACTGACAAACAACCTGAAATGAATGTACCAGGTTGCTAAAAGGCACAGCATTCCACTGGGACTTAATGCTGACTGGCTGCATCAACATCCTCATGTCCTGTCTGGGGTTGCCATGGATGCACGCAGCTTTCCCACACTCCTCCCTACATGCCCGTCAGCTGGCCAAAGTGGAACAGCACGTAGAGAACGGACACCTCTACACAACGTGAGTAAAGTTAAAACAAGAACAAAAAACAGAGCAGGGCTCTGAAAGAGACCGTGACTGACTGAAAACACCAGCTTGTCTGAACTCTTTCCCTCCTCTCTTTGGATTTGTCAGTGTCAGTTCAAATATTGAACAAAATAATGAATAGTGATTTACTGCCATTACTTATTTACTGAAGTGACAAAATAAAAAAGTCCTATTTTGCATTTGTTTCATTTATTTTAAAACTTACTGTAAAATATTCAAATGCAATCCAATTTAAAATGAACTTATTTGACTTGCAAACAGCAGTTCACAAAAAAACTCAACTCAAGGTCCTTACTAAATTATTCTGAGGATTTTAATCATATCAGAGTCTTTATCAGCAGATGAAGATCACTTATCAAGGGATTTTCTTGATCCTGAGACTTTTGTTGGAACCTTGGAACACTGTTGTCCTAGGTGGACTGGTGGACTGAGTGTTGTGGGACTTACTGTATTGTTAATCTGCTGTGGTTTGAATTAAATTTGGTCTTATTCATATAGCGCTAAATCACAATATCATCTAAAATAATAATCATCTCAAAGCACTTATTTAGGTCAAGGTCTTACAGAATTATAGAAAGAAAAACCCCAACAATGCAAGCTCTAGGTGGTGGTGGAGAGAAAAACTCCCTTTAATTGAAGAAACCTCCACCAGCACCAGGCTCAGCATGGGCGGCCATCTGCCTCCACTGGCTAGGGGTGAGTGGAAAGTGGAGAGACAAAAGAGGAGCAAACAATACCAAGCAAACAGACAGAATAGGATTATAGAGAACGCCAGCAGTCAGCTGATAAGACCTAGGACACACTGCCTCCTCCCCTGATGAGGACCCCAAGAAGTATAAAAAGCACAAGAAAGAGGAAAAAGGTAAATAGCCACTCATCATGTAAGCCCATGTGCTTGGAAGAAAAAAAACACAGGCACAATGCAATGATTTTCAGCATGAATTCCATGATGTACATGAACTATATTGACTGACTAAGGGTGGGTAACAGGAACACACGCTGCCATCAACTAAAAGTTAGAGCCTACATAGTAAATGAGCCTTAAGTTTACAGTTTACACAGGTGAGAGGGGAGGTTATTCCAGAGGAAGCGAGTGTGGTAAGAAAAAGACCCTGCAGCCATCTGACTTCAGACAAGAGCAGACAACAGACCAAGAGCAATGCATTCCGCAGTACATCATATTGTGAAAAGATTCAGGGGAATCAGTGAAAGACAAAAACTATTGCTGCCAAGTGATTAAAAAAATAATCGAGTTTGTTACATGCTCTGTGATTAATTAATCTAAATTAATCGCATGCATCAACTTTTAATTTAAAAATACTTGAATTCAAATGAATTTCAGCAGATGGCTGACCTGAGTTAATAATTCATGTAGGCTTTAAATGTTTCTTTTAGCTTCTAGCTCAGACCTCTGGGCTCGTTGCTAAATGCTGTTGAGGTGATAGACCAAAGATCACAAACTGTCAGCCAAGGACAGATTACCCACCCTCACCACCAGTTCTCATGGTATGTCTGAAATACAGTTGGCTCTCTGACATAGTGATGATACAGAATATGTTCGTAGTGAAATAATGCACAAAATAGCAAAATCCAATAAGCTCTGTTGGCCGACTTGATGAAGTGGCTGGAACACTAAAGCACCCCCTGCACCCGTACTTTCTGTTACTGTGCTCATATAAACTGTTTTGCCCTTTACCTATCGCTGTCTTGTTTGTGCCAATGAACAGATAATACTGTAAACTTTGCCCACATCACTTGGTAGAGTAGACTGTGTCCTGCTGTAGTTTGCCTCATACTGTGATGTTTAGTTCTGGGGTTAATCAGTAAATATTCTTTCTCCCCTTGTTACTCTCCATGGATCCCTAAAGGATTTTAATTATAGATGCAATAAATTGTACTGTATATCACTTTGATATTGCAGCTATAATGGCAGAGCTAATTGTAATAACTTACAATTAAAATAATTAAACCAAAACTGGCTTAGAAGAAAAAAATAATCATGCTCACATAAGGGCATGTGATAACAAAATGAAACACATTCTCTGGTAAATAAGATACTGAACATGTTGTCTTGCCTTGAATAAGTGTTTACAGGTTTTTGTTTGTGTCGAACAGAATTGTCAGTGTGAAGGAGACACGTCTGACCTCGCTGGCAGCCAACATCCTGATAGGCCTGTCTGCCTTTATGCTGCCCATTCCGCTGCAGTGGATCCCCAAGCCCGTTCTCTACGGCCTCTTCCTTTACATCGCAGCCACCTCACTTGATGGGAACCAGATGGTGGACCGTATGGCCCTGCTGCTTAAGGAACAGGTGAAACAAGACTGTGGTTTGATGGATTGCCTCGTTTGCTAATTTTTTTCACTTTGTGTTCGATTAAACATCACACTGTGAAAGCCAAAATCAGCAGTCAGTTGTAGTTTGAAAATGAAAATGCTACTTCATGCTTGTTAAAATATATATATTTATACAAAAGACAAACTTCTCTCATGTAGGTTTGCACTGTATATTATTATTGTAAGTTCTACAATAAATCCTACCTCTCATCATATCAACTATTAATGTTATAATAACAAAAGTTTCTTGTTGTAATGTCGACCTAGTGGGATAAAATTAAGGTGATGTATAGTAGAATATCTTTCTTACAATTTCTACACACCTTGCCTTTGACTTTAACAAAAGTTATTAAGAAGAAGAATTTAACTTTTTAACAACAATATGTTATGCCTGTCTAGACTTCATATCCTCCTACCCACTATATCCGGCGCGTGCCTCAGAGGAAGGTCCATTACTTCACAGGGCTTCAGATGATCCAGCTGATCACTGTGTGTGCGTTTGGGTTGCATCCCCTGCCCTACCTGAAGATGGTCTTTCCCCTAATGATGATTCTTCTTGTCCCCATCAGGTGAGATGGCCCAGACCAACAGGGGGCAGAGTTGGACCTGCATAGACCTGACATTAGTCTGAGCTGAGCTGTTAAAGGAGCAATCCACTGATTTTACAGCTGAAGATCAGTTTACTACTCACAATACCCTGCCTCCCATTTTACATCAGGATAATTCACAGTTTCACATTTGATAAATGATTCTACTTCTGCAATATTTCCATCTCATGCCACTATACTTCTACTCCAGTTTATCTGAGACAACTATTCAACAGTTTTAGTTGCTTGTTACCTTAGAAATTCATATTTCTGGTGTTGGCTTTTACAAATTTAAATAAAGAATTTGAATACTTTAACCACTATTGGTAATTATTTACATTGTCTTATGGATGTACTAAATGTTTTACTGTTTTAGTCATGTGTAACTTTAACATTTAATCATGTGTCATCTCTCTATGTTTTACCTCAGGACCAGCCTGCTTCCCAGAGTAATCGAGGCCAAGTATCTGGATATCATGGACGCCCAGCACATGTAGAACAGCGCAGCAAACTTAAGAAATGACCCATTTACTCCAGTCAAAAGGAATTAGACTTAAAACTCAATTATTGTTTTAATAATTTAATCCAAAGCATTTCAATGCAAGAACTCTGTTAGCGCCAGGATGACATTTAATGCTTTCTAATTTGCTTTGTCATTACTGAACATACATTTAGCATTGTTGTCTTTAAAATGTAACATTCTGTATTTAACCATATTGTACTGAAGGAATTTATTCTGTTTTGCACCACCCACCCCACACACATCTGTCCTACAGGGGACATCACACATTAGACACATTAATTTCAGATATTTTATTTAATTAAGGCGTCATGTTGTTTATTAGAAAGCTGCTTGGCTTGTGTCCTGCCTGAGATTGAAGCATGAAGCATGACACTAATGGGTGATCGAGAACGCACTAAATAGCACCACCATAGAATAACCATGCATCATTTAACTGAATGAAGATGAAGTGTCACCTAAATGATGCTGGAAGTCAGTATGATAAGACACAAGTTTGTTCACACGAGAGAAACTGGTGGCTTGATTTTGAGGAAACACATAAAATGATAAAGGGATGTTTTTTACACCTGTAAATGGTTCTGTGTAGCAGTGTTGGGATTAAATGAAGCTGTTGTGAAACAAATAAAACTATTTAAATGAATATTCTTCATAATACCACACTACTCTAATATAGCATAGCTTCCGAGGCAAAATACTTCATACTTCAATACAGACATCATCAGACACGAAATGACTACAAATGAGGCTGTCATGCTGTTTGCAACCAAATGTGTCTCTTTGTAGTCATATTATGTTTTTTTTTGTACATTTCCCTGTTTTGTTGTTTTTTTTTTCTCATTGTATGTCATTTAGCATCTCTTTTGGCAAATATTGCGCCTTTTTTCGGTCATTTGTGTGGTCATTGTGTGTGTTTATCTGAGAGATGTAAACAGTCGCTTTATATTGAGCTCGGTCCAGAGCACTGGCCTCCTGGACCTGTGCCCACGTAGGCAGATTTAGTAATCTATCATGTTTAACATGCAGTCCCAGTCAATGATAGCGTAGGTAACACTGTCAGGGGTTGTCTTCTAAAAGAATATCACACACAGCATCAGCATGATCCTTTATTGAGCCAAGGAAGGCTGTGAATTGAAAACTATAAAGAATATGTTTTCCAATAGATGGCAGTAGAAGCTCATCATCAACATGGTGTCATATCAGGCTTGGCCAATGACACATAGAATGAAAAAATAGGCAGACTGTGGGAGAAACTATGATGAACTGAAGATTTTGTAATTATAAAACATTAACAGAAATCCTCCACCTTTATATGCTTTATTATGTAATGCTTCACTTGGTACTTCCAGTAAAAGACTCTGTAAGCCAGCAAACCACTTGATATGTTAAAATGCATTTTACTGTTTCTGCTGTCCTCATAATTGTTTTTTCACAATTAAAGTATTGACTTATTCATCATAAGTGTTTCTAGGCATTTATTAACTGAATATATTTGCAGAGAAAACACACCCATGTTTGTTTGAACTCAGTGACAAACAAAAGGAAGCTCCCTTTCACCATGTGCTAGAATAAACAGTGAACACAGTTATTGTCTGTGGCTGAAAAGATATCAAAATGTAGCAGAAGAAAATAATGTACTGTATTTCACATTCAATAGATTGGAATTAAATTGTGGAAAAAATAGTATCTTTGTCTGGCTTTGTAAAATGAACCAGGCCTGAGGGCATGGCGTGAATGTCCTTTGAGAGCCAATTGGAATTCATTTTTTATTTATAACAATAGAAAGATTGCAGGTGTAATGACATTCAAATTATCAAATTAGAAACACATTTTGACATTTGATTCAACAATGACAAAAAACACATCTGTCCTATTCATTTTGACATTTGCAGCATTTTATGTTTCCATTGCTCTCCATTGTTTATTGTCCATTTGAGAACTAACAGTGCAATTACATAGCACAAAACAGGAATGTAATTCAACACAAAGAGATGTTAAAAACATACAAATTGACTGCACTGCATGTGTCTTGTTTGCACTTTTAATAGCCTGCACACAAAATAGAAGAAAATATAAGAATTGGTCAGTATGCAGAAAAAATCATAGGTTCAAATATAGAAATACAACCCAAACAACAGTGAGAGATGACACAGATGATCCTGCCAATCAATTAGCCTCCACAAAACCTCTCTGCCACCCACACAGAGCACATCTTCCTGATCTGTATCGTTTCAGGTCTTGCATGTGCAGGTAGAACCCAGGTACTCTATCAGTTGTGGGCTTCCTCCTTTCTAGATTGAAGCTTCTTCCTTACCTGTGTAGCCATGTCTACCTGCAGTTTGTTCCTATAGTGTCACCAAAAAGCCTACTGTACTGTATGTGCTCTTAAAGCTCTGGAGGTCGCAGAAGTTCCGGCGATTCTCCAGACTTGAACCGAACACTACTGTCCTAATGTACAGGGCTGCCACAGAACAGGCAAGAGTAAGATACCACACAAAACTGCTTTCACACATAGGTAACAAATTAACACAGACACATCCCCACACCTCTATTAGTCACACCTCTGCTTTTCATTTTCATTACGCTCATGCATTCTCACACCTTCACTTAAATCAAACGAATAGGCCAAGAACCAAGACAATATGAGCCACAGCACATGACAGGATTTAGCTGGCTCACAACACCTGAGTGGGCTGAGGCGAACCAGAAAGGCTAGGGTGACAGTAGAGACAGAAATCCACTGTACGAGCTGCTGTAGACAACCCACAGTGGCTTGCATTAATAACCAGATTGTTCAAGCCCTGTGCTGATGTCAGGATGCATTAAGGTCCATCATGGAGATAGGACTGGTGTGACTTTACAGACAATGGAGCTGTGTGTGGAGCCGGTAGATAAGCAGAGAGGATTGGGCTTGTTGTTAGGGAGTCCAGCCAGCGGTATTGACAAAACTCTGTGGGCTGCTTGATATGCAGAGTCAGTGTTGAAACAAGAGATACACAGGCAAACAGCCGCACACAGACTTTAACAAAAACTCAGACACTCCCACACCCGTGTAAGAAGCATGCCAAACACACACAAAAAGCTACACATGTACGCAGAAATGTCACATACATATTAAAACCAATGGTTTTGCAGAGTTAGCTTGAAAGAACACTGACAGACACGTGAGAACATTAAGAAACAAAACAACACCAAGTGTTTCTGTAAGGAGTTGGGCCATCAGAGCAGCTTCAGCAAAGCTTGGCATTGACTCGACAAATCTCTGAACTCTACTAGAGAGATGGGACACAATTCTTCCAAAAGATATTTGGTGTTTTGATGATGGTGAGGAGTGCTGTCTGCCATGATCCAAAATCTCCCACAGGTGTTCAGCTGAGATGAGATGTAGTGAATCGAGGCCATAGCATATGATTCACATCATTTTCATCCTCATCAAACTATTCAGTGACCCCTATGGATGGAAGAATTGTCATCCAGGAAGAGACTTCTCCCTTTAGAATAGAAATAAAAGTGATCACTCAGAACAACTTTGTATTCATTTGTAGTGACCCTTCACTCTAAGGGGACAAGCAGATCCAGACCATGCCAGTAAAAAAAATGTCAGTCACTCATTCAGGGCTATATCGTTCTCTTGGTGTACTCCACACATGCGCTCGCCCATTTGTCAAGACACTGGTGAAGGATGACTCGTCTGATCATGTTACTTTTTTCCACATTTCTGCAGATCAGTTTTGATGACAGGACAGAGCAGCTATAAGATTCAACATAATGATGTTGGATGTCTTTAATTCTACTCTATGTCTGATGAGCCCCTGGTGAGAAGCCATTGGCTGCTATTACTAAAATCAAGAGCAATAAGAATCTTCACTTTAACAAAATCAGCTGGATGTATGAGGCTGATGTGAGAGACTGAGTGGCAGAAGATAATGGCAGTACATTTAGAAAATCAAGTCTTGCAGGAATGGTGACGATAAAGCTAAGCTCTGTTATAAACCAGAAATCAACTCAAACATGTTGCCTTGTTCAGAGAATTCAGGCTGACTAACAGTCTAAACTGGCAACGGCAAACAGCAGCAGACAGACAGAACATTAATATATTTATCAATAAACAGTACAAGTGGGATATGTGATAAAATTATAAAGTGATAACAGCAACATAAAGACATAAACAGAGAGGTACTAATGGAGCAAACATAAAGTTGCTGTATAAACAGGTTGTTATTAGCAAGGTGAGAGCACAGATGGTAAAAAAGGTTGAGACCACGAGGAAAGTCAGCAGTGCTTCATCCTGCATCAAAAACCTCTCATCATCTACCCGACTGGAGTTGAAGTTCGAAGTTCTTCAAGATGTTTTACTTTTCATCCAAAAAGATTCTTCATTTCTAAGTAACTGATGGGGAACTAACTGACTAACTTTCCACTCTCCAGCAGTCGCCTCATCTCGCCGTCATTTGGGCCAGAAAGCATCACTACAAAATAACATCGCTACATCAGCAGGTGGGTGTAGTCAGCATTCATTGTTCAAAAAGGGAAAGCAGAAGACTGCACATACAGACAAACTGCAAACCAAGCAGCACTTGACAGCATTTGTTTACTATTTTCACACCCCTATTGCTCACAATATAGATATATTGAATCTAGATGCTTCTAATGGAGAATATGTCTAATAAGTAAATGAAAAAGTGGTAAACGGCAATGGGGTTTATTTCTCCTCTTTTGCAATGACTTGCTGAGTTTAACACGCAGTCGATTATACATGTTGAATCGGCTGAAAAGCCAGAGATGGGGCCCGACCAGCGCCAACTGTGCGCAAAAACTAGGCCGACAGACGTTAACAGATGGCCCAACACTGGCCAACAGATGACCCTGAGAGGCAAATGTCTCTAAAAAAGAGAGAAGAAAGTCCAGCTGTCACCCAAATAACCATCACCAGGATAAATGATAGTCTCCACAGATATTTTTCCACCTTGGTCCAGTAACAAATTTGCTTGTTCATGTGAGGTGATGTGGCTGAATCAAGCAACTCTACATTCTCTAGTTAAATTATAATTTAATTAATTAGATTTACTTTAATTTATACATTGGGTTTTCTACAGTATATTTCTGGTACATGTATACTGTAGTTTAGCTGCTAAAAAATGTGGCTGTAGTACTCGACTTACATCCATTTACTTCTTGACTCGGAATCTTTGGAATTTAATTGGAATTGGACTCATTATATTCAGTGAGTAAATAATGTAATAATTAATTAATAACAACATACTTAAACTAAATGGTGTTATCTATTTTGATCCCACAGTATGGCTACACAACACTTTTTCATCACCATAAACACAGTGCCATACCCTACTCAAGGTGCGGTTTAAATGCTATCTTGTCTTCAGAAAGTGTTAAGTATAATATGAAGTGAAATTGCTGTCTAATTCCATCCTACATGCACTGGACTAACTCCAGTGCCAGGACTTGGACTTGACTTGGACTCTACAGAGTTGGACTTGACTGCAGCTCTGCTAAAAAATAATATTTTAAGGAATAAAAGAATAATTAGCAATTAGAAAGTGAAAAAGAGATGAAGCAGGGAATTAATGGAGGTCGTTATACCCTTTTGGAAAATTAGAAAGCAATTAACACAACTTTGAAAAGCTACCTAACTGGTCTATGTGTATCAAGTGTCAAGTTTCATGAGGTAAAAATAACACGTCAACATCAGTTGAACTTTAGTCCACACTGTTAATTTGATTATAACTCATAAAAGATTGGGGCAATAGGTAATAACAGCGAGTACATCACTGTGTTATCAGTGTGTAGTCTATTTATTTACATACACCCCTTATAAGTGCACTGTACAGGATTCAACTGATTGTTCATCAACCCTTGCTTTGTTAAATAAGGCTTAAAAAAATCTCAAAGTAACTGATGGCTCTCGCCTGCTCTTCAGATTTGTTTGCATGCTAGGAGTCTAAAATGGCAACAGCAGGCATATATGTCAGCCTTACAGGGAGATTTAATCTATGTCCCTATGTCTGGGATGTGTGTGTGTTTGTGTGTGTCTGTGTCTGTGTTACCTTGATGTCCAAACGCTGCAGGTAGGAACAGATGTGCCGGATGCTGGCTCCGAACGGATGGGCATGCATGAAGGTTGAAATGACCCCTGGGGCCGAACAAACAGGTCATGCAGACATGCTGATTAAATTGTCAGGATGCAAAGGCATACCTTGTCTCTACAAACCTCAAGTCTTTTAACTTTACATGACCTGTCAAACACGATTTTAAACAACAACATACAAACTACACGTTTGTACTATACATCCTCCTCTTCGCTAACTGAAAAAGTAAAGACTAATACCACTGTCAAGGGTCTGTGGTATATTGTAGCTACTGATTAGAGGGAGTAGTTAATCACTTTGATCCCACTGACTGTGTTCATATGCACAGTTACACCAGGTTTACATGAGGTACATCAGGTAATACATGAACTTAGGATACCTGTTTATAATATTGCGTGTACAGTACATGCAGAAGTTTTTCCTCTATCTTGTCCTTATTTGGGATTGTGTCCACATGCTTAATTTTATATTTATATATTACATTTTCATATTTTTGTCTTTTTTATTTACTAGGTAAAGATTCATTTTCATTGTGCTTCTCTCCACACTGACAATAAAGGAATTGAATTAATTTAACAATATAGAGACAGAGGAGGATGTATGTGTTGGGTAAACTGTCTGACACTTGCTGACACATCGCTCCATATCAGAGCGAACTGTTAAATTATAGAAATGCATGGTGAAAAGTGACTTATTTAAACTTAGAACATTAGAACTTTATGTCGGTTGTGGTTTTAGTTGGACTTTGGGCAGATTTAAAAACAAGGCAACATCACTTCCTTTTCATTCAGACAAGTGTGTGCATCCTCTGTTATACATATGCACCCTTATAAAAACCTGATACTAAATGTGATGTTTTTCTTACCTATGATGACCTATTTTAGTAAAAAATGTTTTGGGCTTGTGACAATGAGTCATGAAGAAAATTGCAGCTCAGATATAAAAGGTAATTGATGCAAAAGTAACCACACAGTGTTTGGCTGATGGCAAGTAAAAAACTGGTCGGCTCTGTGTTTACTGGGGGAGAATTTGGACTTAAGATTTTGGTATTTCAAAAACCACAAATGTATTTAAAACAAACCCTCTTTCATTTTGTATACCGTTATTTTCTGCTTTTCTTCAGGAAATGGTTAAGAGATTTTATAGTGTGTTCATCTATATTCACAATGTGGAGGGAGAGAAAAGTCAAAGAGCTTTAACCCGTGGTTTTCTGACAAAACATTTTCCTTCATGAGCAGAGTGTCCCTTTTTTCCTGCAGTGCTCACCCAACTCCGCATCAAGCAAGACATCAAGAAGAGTGATTCTGACATAAGAATGTGCCAGGATCTTTACCTGTGGCTCGCCTCTGCCTCAGCAAACAACCAAAGTGGGCGAGAACAGAGGACAAGCCCCATTGGCTGCCTAACTACCTGTAAGCCAATCACACAGTTACTTTGCAGTGAGACAGTGGTTGTAGGTTTTCATGGCGCTGGTAGAAATGGACCCAAATGGACAGACACAAAAAACACAATCATTTGGTAAACTCTATTAGCATTATATGAATTCCCCCTTTTCTCCCTAACAAGGTGCTGCATGTTTTATCTTTCGTGCTTCGAGCCAACGGATGTCCTTGACAATTAGTGTGAAAATGCAGCGTGCCGGAAAAGAAGCAGCAAAACAGGACAAGGATTTGTTTACGTTTATTAATAATGTAATTTATTATACACTTGAGAGATAGATGTTAGCTATATCCGCCATTATCACCAAGTCACATTGTGTTATGTAATCTAATGAGTAAAGAGGGCTCTTTCTCTCTTCATATCTGCCTTCTCTCTCACTCTAATGACTATGTAATTGTGCACAGTTATTACAGTGCCTCAAAGCAACTGAAGCTAATCAGACACTGTGGTAGAGGTGGCACTGGTAGTACATGTTGTGTTTATATTGTACATGGCACAGACAACACAAAAATGGCAGAGTGCAGTACGTTGTAATGTAATCCCATTCAGCAGCTTCCTTTTGTGAAAATCCCTTTGTAAAACAGCCTTTATGCTGAAAGGTCTCTTGTGAGTTTGCACATCTTCTGTTGAGTGTTCTGGTGCCACAAAACCAAATTTTTAGAGCATGGACAAAGAAATATCATTATCACCTTTTATAATATTTTATTCAGCTCCTTGGTATTAAAATAGTGGCATGTTATTAATCTGGAATCATAAAGTAGAATATTATTTTCTGCAGTGGTTGAAAATCATGTTCAGCTTTATTTTATTCTAGACATGAAATGAGAACAGCATCAATCATAGTGAATCAAAGCACCATCATCATACAGCTCACAGTAAAATGATAAAAGCAGCATAAAAACAACATAAAATACTGCATAGCACAGTTGGTCAGCAAGTCTACATGCTAGTATCCTAGGTGTTTTGTTGTGCTTTTAGCTAAATGAGCTGTACTGCTCATAATGACAATAGCAACTTGTAATAATGTTAACAATCTTGGTTTAGCATGTTGGGATTCTAACATTTGTGAATCTATGTACAGCTGGGTCTGACAAATCTTTTTAGTTTTGCGGGTATTTCGTTTTTAATCTAACTAAGTTAAAAGTGAAATTTTTACCTGATGCTTCAAATCATTAGGATTCGTTCTCTGCACACCATGGACACTGTATGTATTTCAGTTCTGTCCGCCAACCAGTTGGTGAAGTGATTGTGCCATCTCCTGAGCCATTAACATGCCCAAACATTGCACTTGGAATAAATTACACTGGGGAGTTTTATTGATCTTGTGTGGTGTACTATACTCACACTACACAACTGCCTTCCTGTGTCCTGTTCATGCTCACAGTACAGTGTACTCACACTAAATGTAATCACAAAGCTCCTGGGTAGTCACTGATAATGCCAATAAAGATCATTCAAAAAGACGGATGTGTACTCAGTGTCGACATCACACTAAGATCCCACAACAAATGGAGAGCAAGAAGAAAAAAATAGTACAGGCAATGCATTTGACAGGACAATGCAGAGAAAGTCAGTTGTATATCACAGCAGTACTACAGCTTTAGATACAACCTGTAAGTGATATATTGCACATTGTATTTTGCATATTTGTCACATAAAAAAGTAATTGAAAAAGTAAAAGTCAAAAAGTAATTGTCACCTAAACCCGATAATGGTTTTTCAACCCTTATCGGCAACAACCGCAATTAAGTTTGAGTTTGTGAAAACTGGCAATGAGTCTATTACTGTGGAGGAATTTTGGCCCATTGTTTCTTGCAGAATTATTTTAGGTCAGCCACATTGGAGGGTTTTCGAGAATGAAAAGCCTGTTTAATGTCATCCCACAGCATCTCAATCGGATTTAAGTCCAGATTTTGACTAGGCCACTCCAAAACCTTAATTTAGTTTTTTTTTTTTTTTAAACCATTCCGAGGTGGACTTGCTGGTCTCCACCTCCTGGATGAGTCGTCGTTGTGCTCTTGGAGTAAATTCCATAGGCTGGTCACTCCTGGGAAGGTTTCTCTATTTGTGGATAATGGTTGGATGAATCATTTAAATGCGTATATGTAAACACTCCCCATACAAACAACATACATGGGGAGCTAAATACTCTCACAGCTCTGTAAATGCCTGAAATATTCAGAGTATGCTGCAAAAATACTATTAATTTTGGCATACTGTAGAAAAACAAAAGAAAAACTGTAATCTTCTATGACGCTTGTTGAGATACTACGGAGGTGAGACAGCATACCAACTAACAGAGAACAGAGAAGGTGCAACTGATCAAGCTGACAGAGCCGTACCTAGTCAGGACAGGAGGGGATGTGTGTATGTGGCGGAAAACGATGCATTATTATGTCTCGTATGATGATGGCTGGAGAAATGCAAGGTGGCTACTCTCTCCAGAGTCTCACCTCATCTAATCAGGACACAGTGGCCTTGTCTTGTGACAAGTATGCATTTGAGTGTACACGTTTGCTGCATACATGTCTTTGTACGCTGCAGCACAGGTCCTTCATTTTCTAACCCAGTTGTGTCTGGGTGATTTATTTAGTGACAAGTACAGTCCGTGTGATGAGTGGCCAGTAATGATATGTCATGTCAGTGGAAGAGTTAAGGGAGGAGAGCAGTGGAGTATAGAGGAGAGAAAAAAGGGGGAGGACAAATATGCAAAAAAGGGGAAGACAAATATTTAGTTTTGACTAGCAATGCTTTTTTTTTCTCACTTATGCTGACTTGATTAGCTCTCTGCTCGCTCCCTCTGTCATCTTGCTTTAACGTCTCCAGCTAGAGTCAATTAGAAAAATCAGAGGAAACGTCAATGAGAAACAAGTCACCCTCTAATGCAATCAGACACACCAAAACTCACTCTCCATTCCCCCTCTGAATCTCTCATACACACTCTCTGACACATACACATAAACATGAACAGCAGGAGCAGCAGCAGTACGAGGAAGGCCTAGTTTCAGAAGGACTTTTCTCCTCAAGTGAGACAAAGTCACAAAGTTTATGTGAATATGTGGTTACACATCCCTGAATAGCAACCAAAATGGTATCTACCCCTGTCTGCAGTGCTCCACAGAAAGTCACTGACTTTAGTCAACCAAGGTCAAAACCACACATGCTCTCAAAAAATACATTTGAGTAGAGACATGATGATTAAGATGACATACTGCTTTCTGATTAAAAGCAGGTGGTGTTAATATGAAAACAGTGCTAACAAGTGTATAATGAATGATGACATCTTGAAAGAGGATTTAGGACATTATGGGATCAATATGGTGACTACATTAGTTAACAGATGCAAAGTATTAAGAAATATTGCAGCTTACAATCCTTCAATATGCATATTGTAAATCCACTGTAAAAACTGAACTATGACGTCAATAGTGTTTTCCTGTGTCTGTACACTTGATACAGATCTTTATAAAGAAAATTACCCTTATATGTGACTACTGCATTAAAAAACTGGAACAAATATACGTACGAGTAAATCTTGATCTCACTCAACGAAACGATGCTAATATCCTTCAAAAGGGTTGAAATCGTGCAAATGAGCAAATGTCAGGCACTCACAGGGAGAAGCAGGAGAACATAAGAGTTTTGATTAAAAAGCCTTTTTAATTACAGTACATGGCTTATTAATGAGAATTATTTCAATTTCAACCTTAGGGGGTCTTCAACTGAGTCTCACCCTTTTGTAAACTCCTTTAGGTGTATTTTCTAATTGAGTAATTGGGAGAGCAAGATACGCTAATGAGTGTCATTCAGAGCCACCCTCTTTAAAGGTCACAAACTAGAGATTGCCTGAGGTTTGCTCTTTTGCACACTTGAAAAATAAACTTGTTAGTGTTCTCTGGTGGGCAAATACCTGTGCTGTGATGTATGTAGGAGCCAATTCAAGAGTGATGGCTGTGGTGGAGACTGCAGTAGTGCAACAAGGTGAAGTAACAGGAGTACGTGCTGCACATGTGTAGTAGTATGTCTTCTGGGGGCTCAGGTGCTCGTCTTTCATGTTGTGGAAATATTTGTTGGAAAAAGAAGGTTGAGGTCGGGGAGATGTGAGGATACGGTGGATCAACAAGCTGAAGATGAAGCACAGCATACTGTATTTCAGTTTCTCTCTGTTGACCAGTTCATGTTGATACTTGTCAGTCTCACTGACAAAGGACTGAAATCCTGTTTTTCTTTTCAAACCTTGCTGTCACCTACAGCTGAGCCACTTTCATTCTTCTGTGATGATTAATTCTCTTATACACACTCATCTCTCAGAAGGACAGGAAGAAGCAAAGAACGTATGGAGATGCCACTTCATTATTCAAACATTAATACATATTTATTGCTTAAATAAGAACAGTGCTGCCTACACAGCTTGGTTGCCATATTTTTAATGGAACTTACATGTCCATTTTTTGTTACAGCCATTGGCAGAGCTAATGAAGGGAAGTCAAGCATTAACAAACATGAACTTTTGGGGGATAGTTGGGAACAAATAAATAATACCAAAAAATGGTGCGTAATCTTCTTTAATCCAGAGGAAGCACTAAAAAGTGACACACAAAAAAATCTTATCGCTGTAAGGTTGTCTCATGGGATAGGTCCAGGAACAGTTGGACATAAGTTACTGTCATATTCATAACATCACCTGAGGTCGGTCTCTTCCCTGAAGTCCAGATGATAAAGTGTTGTTACCGTACAGCTCTGCTTGTAGAGAAACTTCCGTACTTAGAAGTACAGACTTGGCAAGTACAAACTCAGAGTACGGACTGTCGAGGATGGGAGGATGCAGAACACTCATGTAGAATTGAGGCACAGCGTACTTCCTCATGAAGAGCTCAGCTCTGCTTTGCTCTAGTGTTTATATGTTATATAAGATAAATCCGCTCACAACTGTTTGCTGTAATTTTCACGTTTATTATGTTAATGTACATATGTGGGTTATATATTATTAAGTAGCTAATTTTCTCAAAGTCTGCCATTAGCAAAATAATGCTGTTATTAGCGGATCCTTGCATATAGCAATTGTGAATTTACCACTAGACACTTATTTTGATCTATTTACCACATATTTGAAAAATCTAATATTAATTCCTCTCCTAGAAACTTCTAGCGACAGAACAACAACTGTAGTAAAAACATTTGCATGTTCATTTGCTATTGTTGCTAAAGAGTACGAAATGCATGATGGGATATTTGGTTCCCCAAGTACACACAAGTCTGCTCCCAGAGCATCCTCGATAAAATGGGCGGAGCAAGAACACATCCAGGTCTTTGATCCATACTTGGCTTGGAATTGGAACCATACTTTGGCTGATGACGTTTCACAAGTCCGCAAGTACGGAGAAGTACGCATATTGAGAAACAGCCATGAATATAAAGAAAGTAAAATTCCTCTACAAATAATTGTTAAAATTAATTTTGTAAACATTTAATTTCAAATACTTCCTAGGACGTTTTCATTAAAGGACTATGCAATTTGGTGTAGTTTTGTCTGTGTGTAGAGTCAGGTCAACTTAACAGTTATGCACTGGACAGTTTAGACACTCTGTGTTTCCTTTCTGTAGTATAAAAATACATTTGGTCATTCAAGATAAGTTGTCTCTCTTCAGGAATTAGTTGGAGAGAATAAAATAGCTTCTTTCACCATCTATCAACAAAGCTATGATGGGATTCACACCAAAAACCTGAGTACACAGGGGACATGCTTATATTATGTAAAATATGACCCAGATTGTTCAATTGAATTAACAGATTCAAGGATTCAAAGACCACAATACTGCACAGTGGTATGAAATGACAAGATTTTACCACTCTGGAAAGTTACTATGCAAAGTTTTTATATTTAGTTTCATACTTAAATTTATCGACCAGGAATTTATGCCCGCACATTTTTGATTTGCCAACGCACTGTGCTGCTATCACATTGCAGCAAAGGTATAGCCTGGTTCAGCTTTATAGTGAACCAGGTGACCCTGTGTTGATTTGCTGGAGCAACTTGCATTGCACCAATGGACTAGTTTTTTATTTGCAAGGTATTTTATCTCCATTCTCAACAAAGGGGGTCTAGAGGATCCTTAGTAGAATAAAAATGTTGTCTACAACAAGCTGAAAATGAAGCTACAGCAGAAGTGGGTGACCCTGGTCTTTAAGTGCCACTGCCCTCTGGCAGAAAGCTGGAAGATACCAATTCACTTTCCTTCTACCACTCCACCCTCAAATAAAGGCACCTACAGAATCAGAGATTTTAGCAATCATCCCTGCATTTTACTGCAACTCACACTGTGGGACACGTATGGGGCAGAATGTAGCTCAGTTGGTAGGGCAGTTGTCTTTCAACCTAAGAGTTGGCAGGTTTGATTACCAGTCCTCCTATGTCCACATGTTGAGGTGTCCTTGGGCAAGCCACCTAAACCCCTGACCTTTTACCTCAAGGGCAGCCTGTCCAAAATGAATTTCCCCACTGTGGGACTATAAGGATTTCCTTCTTCTTCAATCTAATAAATTTGGGTACAACAAAAAAAAAATCTTTTTCCTGTGGTTTTTATTTGTCCCACTGCTGCTCTAAAAAAATGAAGGTTAGTGCCCCATTGGTTACTGCGTCATTTTGATTGGTTGGTTAGTAGACATATGTAGGATATAGCAGCACTCACATTGTTCAGGTTCAGTGTTTAATAGCTATAGGTATAATTCGATTTACACACCAACCACGATATGATACAACTCGACACAACAATCAAATAACATTAAGTTCAGTTTACACTACAGTAAATTTTTACTGAAGCTGATTAACATAATTAAATTAATACTCATAATTAATTAAAATTGTGCAACACGAAAGACTGTGGTCAACAGTTCTTTAGGCAGCAGGCTGGCTAACTCACCAGAGCAGCAGAAAACATTTTTATATTATGAGCAATAAAAACCATTCACAAAGAAATCTTTCATACCTTCTTTTATCTCTTTCAAAATCTGTGTACCCACTTTAAATTTGTAGTCCACAGGTGAATACATCCTCATCCTCTGTCGTGTTTGCTTTGCTAATCCAATGAATCTTAATTTCTTTACAAAATTGCATGAATTCATGGTGACTCTCCACTCGCATCAAAGATCGATATGTTATTCTTCCCATCCCTTTTGTATACTAACCTTCTGATGGTCTCTTCCAGGCCCTGATTGATTGAACACACCCAACCCATGTAATCAGCAGTAGGTAGGGCATAAATAGTTGTAAAACAAGCAGGGCAGTATCCCTTGAGGACCAGAGTTGACCACCCTTTAGACCACTCTAGAGTAAAGAACCTCCATGCACCTGTCCCTCAAGTCGTTCTCAGGTGATTAAATTCTCCTCAGTTGTTCTATCGAAAGTTTCTCTGTAGTATAATTAATGATGAAGCTACAGACGTCTTTTTCACGCATATGGCTTTCTTCTGGATAGAAGCAAGAGCTGCACAGGAAATCCTTGATTAGATATTGCAAACCTAGTTCATCATGACAGTGCATTTAGTGTACCCTGAAAATTATCTGATTAAAAAAGGATCCAAGTGGGAGCATGTGAATAGATCTGTCTCAGAGTGTCAGTGAAACCAAGATTTGTTAGAGGGCACACAGACAAAAGTATCTACAGCTTAGTGACCTTCCATCAGCTCACAGCAGACCAACACGAGCTGCTCCATGGATCAAAGAGCTGACCAGAGAGCAGAAAGCCAGCCACCAGAGTCACCAGGCACCACTTGAAAGCACCATTTTAGAATTACCATCATCCAATTACATAGTTGATTGAACCTGAAGCTCATACTTATGTCAGTTCTTTCCCCTGTTCCCATCCTGAGCCAAAATAGAGGTAGTGGAACAAACAGGCACTAGAACAAGATCTTTGTTGTTTCAGTAGGTTAGTGCAATGATATTACAGTATATGTTTGACATAAAATGGTTTTCGTTGTAATTAGGTCTTTCCATAGGTTTGTCTCTGCTATAAAGACAGGGACAGAGTTGCTAAGTATAACCATCTTCTCCTGTCGAACAATGAGCAGCCTCATTAGATTTGTTTATCCCTTATGCCCCTCACTCAAGGGCACCTTGATGGCAGCTGTTAAACAAAGGATGTCACACACTCTGTTCAAAACAGGTATAGAAATAATCATTTACCTACTGGAGTGACTTTTTCTAAAATCCTCCCTATTGCTGCTGACTCCCAGTGCAAAGGAAGAAAACAGTTTGCCCCATCTCTTATTTTATGATGTAACATTAACATTCTGCATTACAAGAACTAAATGGAAAAGCTGGCAGCGATGGCAATGAAAGTACGCAGGGTGACATTCATGCTTCATAACTACATACTGTAAAATACAATTTGGGTGTTTATTCAATGATTTTATGTGCCTTCAAACACACTTTGTACTACCAACACTAAGGGAACAATTTCACGATGCATCTTGACTCTGACATTGTGCAGAAAACAAAGAAATAAAGCTTTTCTCTAGTGGCCATTGAATTCTAATAGCCATTCAATGTATTTACACCTCTCCACATGGTAGTTTTCATTATTGATGGTGAAGTCTGCCATTCTGGTGCACAATTCAAAAAGCCTTCAGAGGCACAAGGGATTTGCACAAATGTCAGCAGTTTGGTTATTTTCTAAATTAAGTTTATTTTCAACAATCCCCAAACAGTCAATAAAACCAACAATGAATCATCTCTATCTCCCATAAAGTCAATCAGTCTGCAGTTTGGATTGGCTTATTTGTCTGTGCCATAGACCACTATTGTTGCCAAAAAAACCTCACCAAGGTTTTTTTTAAAGAAAATGGTGAAAAATTATTTGGCCACATGCTCTGTCTTTTAAAGATTTGATTTTTCACTTGGTCTCATTCACTTACATTGTAATCTCCTTGGACCTAATATTGGTAGTGGGAGGCAAACAGCTATTGAGCTCCTGAAAATGGATGTACCCTGTTTAAAATGGCTGTAAATGCCATATTTTGTGAAACGTCTTAAGATTAAGCTGAAAATCTATACTTCAATCACATCTTGACTGTTTTGTTTGAAATCCATTGTGGTGGTGTATGAAGACAAAATCATAAAAAACTCACTGCCCAAATACTTCTGGCCCTAATTGTATCTGGACAGATCATTTACAGACGATTGTCTCTCTTCAGAACTGATTTAAATGTCTCTATGGGGAGTGTTAAAAATATGTTTAATTTAGAAAATGAATAAAATAAACCAAGATACAGGCAGAACTCCTCTAGCTGAGAAAATAAGGTTTCTCTAATCCCCTGCCTGGTTACTGTATCCAGGTTAGTGGATGACATGACCTTTAACAAGTCAGCTTCCTAGAGCAAGACTAGTGAAACATGATTACTTAAGCGCATGTAATTACATAGACTGACATTAGGCTCATAGTTTGCTGCTGAGAATTGTGCTATTACTAATGCAAAGCAAACATTTCCTACCGCAGGCACTGTGGTAAAGCATGATGTGGCTGTTAGGGTGAGGCTGCCAAAAGAAAGCACTGGCAGCAGCTGTCCCATGAAATAAATGTATTTGCAAAACAAGTTGTACAAGATGTATAAATTGCTGAAACACTGCATATTTGTTTGGCTTCTCCGTTAACAGACACA
Source organism: Helostoma temminkii (assembly GCA_900302695.1). Lineage (NCBI taxonomy): Eukaryota > Metazoa > Chordata > Actinopteri > Anabantiformes > Helostomatidae > Helostoma > Helostoma temminkii. The sequence goes on along the minus strand of OMLM01011348.1, from coordinate 200,249 downwards.
CTGCTATTCTGTTTTTCTGATGAAATAGCAGCTCATGTATGTTTACTGAAGCCTTAATTAAATGTTCAATTATTTGACCTGGGCTATATTTACTAGACATCCCAGAGTAGGAAATCACTCCTAAGTGGCCAGAAATTTTCAGAGTGATGCTATTGGTCCTATTTTTAGGAGCAAGAGTAAGAGCAATTTCAAAATTCCTAACTCCACTGAAATAAAGGAGAGCTCCAGAGTTGTCCTAACTGGTTAGGAGTTGCCAGGAGATGTTGTTTTGCTCTGTGGGAGCAGAGATGTTTCTAACAAACTAACAAAACTGCCTGCCTATTGGACAAATATAATTTTTTTGACAGATCTTGTTCTATCAACTAAAATAACAAATGCTGACAATGCCAACTTTACAACTTCACATTTTTTATTAACAGGGAAGAGGCTGCTATTTATCACAGGACAATACTGGTCACAATAATGGTGAATGGGTTGCATATATATATATAGTGCTTTTCTACCTTCTTGTTAAACAAAGTACTTTACAATACTCCCCATTCACACACACACGCACACAGTCACATACCTAGGAGTTGCCATGCAACGTGCTGGCTTGACCCACTGGCTTGGTTTGGTGCCTTTCTGCAGGAGCTGGGGACACTAATCAACTTTGATCACACTTGGCATCACAGATAATATGCTGATTTGTTCATTTCTGTTTTTGCATATAAACATTAAGACTTTACTTGAAAACTGACTGATTTCAGTTTTTAAGTTTCCAACACTCTAAAACTACAAATCCCATCTGTCAAAACTACAATTTGTGAGTTATACAGAGGCACAATTTTTTGCCTTTTGCATTTAAACACACTCATATTTTTCCAATGCTTAACATGTGTCTTGCTTTTCTTCAGATTTGAGGTTATAGATTTGGTTCTTCTGCTGCCATTTGTTTTCAACACTCTTCTCAAGCTCAGCTTTCTGCTCCTTCGACTGCCACCACATTTTCTGCGGTGGCTAAACATAAAAAAAAGATTAGGAGTGGTTAGTTACGGATGCTCATGTTTTTCTAGCACCGATCTTCTTTGCAACAGCATATTCTGCCTTGTAGAGAAGCAGAAAAGAGGAAGAGAGAGGCAGCAGTGAGGCTCCAAACACATCTAGACCAAATTAACAACATTCCTGTGGCAAGAAAGCTAAAATAATGGTTCCCTCACTGACTGATTTTGTGCTGTGTAGTGAAAGGTGAGGTGAAAACTGGACACTGGTGATTCAGCTGGTCAGTAACACAGACCTACACTTAATTAGCTCCTGGCTTCTTCCTAAACAGTAGTAAGAGTGTTTTCTGAATATATTACCTAAATAATGAATGATAAAATTACACTATAATATTTGTCCATTATACATTGTTAGGATCTGTAGTTCATCTGCATCATGTGGTATTTTTAGCATGCACTTTGCAGAGGAGGTGTGTAGCTACTGTAGGTAGCAAATATCACAATCTTGTAATCATATCTGGCAATATGATGATGGTCTAGTGAGAAATGGGATATGCTCATTTCCTGGCAAAATAATTGGAACTGAAAAAAGAAGGCAATGCAAGGCATGTTTAATAATTTACAAAGCATTCATAGACTGACACAGTTGTATGTGCATATTGTTTTACACATTATTTCAGAAGACTTATAGAAAAGCAAAGAAACCTGTGTTATTCTTCAAGTGAAAGATACACTCTCTCAGCATTTTATTTGGTATTCACTCACATTTAATGCAATACATTGAAGTGTGACTATTCTCCCTCTACATGTTAAGATCCTACTCATACAAAGCTTATAATGTTTTGAGTTGATACTATCAGTAAGGTGTTGATATCATACTGTTATTATATTATTATTTCAGCTATATGTTAATGACTGAGGTTGTAGTTAGTAGTGTTGTTGCACTAGACTAACTGAACAATGTGATATCAGTGTTGATCGCACTGCTAAATAATAAATGTAATTGTAATCTGTACAGCATTTGTGAGTGAGTACGAAGTGAAAACAAAAGCTGATGTCTGATTTTGCCAACACTGCTGAACCATATCCAATTTCCTATCTGTCTAATTTAGACAGAAAGCGGAAAAACAATATTTAGCACGTTCTGATGTCACTGCAATATAAGGTCCATTAATTTAGGTCATTGTAGAGAAAAAATAATTAGACATAGATTATGTCTTCAGAGTCAAGTGTAAATGAGACCTTAGAGTCTGTTAGAGGACATTTACATAAGGACAATCATTTATGTAAAACACATTCATTTACAAATGTAAATTGGGTGTAGAGTTGAGAACCTTGAGCCTTAAATAGTGCAAGCAGTTCCACCTCAACACCTAAACAGGTTGAAGCCCCAAAGTAAAAGCTTCATTTAGCAGCTTGTCTCAGAACACTGACAAACAAACAATGACTAATGCACTGACAAAAAATAGAGGTAAATCTTCACAATTCCTGAATCTCAGTGACTGAACAGTATCACAAAGTTTGTTGCTCGCAGCTTCCTGATGTAAATGTGTCTGTGAGAATCTCCAACACTAGAAAAACAACAGATTTGCTCAGTCAACCTGTCACAGGTAAATATAATATTGTTAACACCTTTTAACATTTAGCATTCAGTAATTTAGTTGAAGCAAATTAGTTGGTAATTGTAATATTTTGCAGCTCACCTCACCAACAAATGAGTATTCAAATAAATAGTGCACGTCCTCCTCAGCTCATCATTAAACAGCAGTAAACCACAGTGACGTGTGATGTATATCTGGTCAAGTGTAAAGAGAGTGTGAAAAAGAGGCTCAATTAACTGTATATGCTGTTACTGGAGAGTTACAAGGCAAGATGCTGAAATCAAAACAATGTAAATGTATTTTAGTTTTCAAGGTGAACTTCACTTCTCTCCTACAGATCTTTTAGAAGGTTTCATGGAGGTGCAGACAGGATAAATGTATCAATGGTAATAAGGTGATAAAGTGAATTTCACATTGAGAAAAAAAAGCTAAGTGTTCAAACTACCACCAAATATTTTTATATGTGCTGGAAACATATTCTACAAAGGCAATTAAAATAAATGCTTTTTGTCAAATGAGATGGAAGTGCAGAAAAGCAGAAAGGCTTAACAACACAATATCTATTTTCTTAAGAAAGGATAAATGCAAGCTGAGGCTATTTGACAACACAGCAGGTGATCAGAAAAGTGCATTGCTGCCTGAGGAAATGTTTTCTTTTTTGAAGGGAATTACTAAATGTTCCTAAAGGTATTTTTCTCTATAAATATGGCCTAAAGCTGTAGCTCTCGATGCTGGTCCCCAGGACAAAAAGCTTTTTTTTAAAGAAAATTTAATTTTAGCCATTTAGAGGGTGTAATTTCTTTCTAAATGCCAAACTCATTGTTCAACAGAGCAACAACACATTGCTTCACATCAACACATGCCTGCAGTGATCAAACACGCTGTAAATGTCAATAAAACAAGTGTAATGTAAAAGTAA
>OMLM01011348.1:168913-196295 GCA_900302695.1 Helostoma temminkii | reverse complement strand
AAAGCAGCCGTTTTGAATCTGAGAAAGGAGGGAAAGAAATCAAATGTATTACACAAACACTGGACATAGCCAGTACAACAATTCAGTATATTCTGAAAAAGAAAAAAACTATTGGTGTAATCAGCAATGTGCTAGGAAAGTACACATATAAGCTACAAAACCTTTTGGAACAAAGTTTTATGAGCTTATGAGACTTAGATTAACCTCTCAAGCCAATAAGTCTTTCCTCACTCAAAATGTGGATCATCTGGTCACGTATATGTAGTTTAAAGTATTAAGGTGCGTATAGCATGAAAAAACCCAGAAATTCTAGACATGTTCCTAATATCCAACTTTGGATCTTAAAGAATTAGCCTTGCTGCTCCAATAGGGGACTGTATAACATCCATCCATCCATTTTCTACACGGCTTAGTTCCCGTAGAGGTCACAGGTGTGCTGGAACCTATCCCAGCTGTCATACAGCGAGAGGCAGGGTACACCCTGGACAGGTTGCCAGTCTATTGCAGGGCCACATATAGACAAACACCATTCACGCTCACACCTTTAATTTAGAGTCCCCAGTTAACCTGACTGCATGTCTTTAAACTGTGGGAGGAACAGGATGATGTGGGTTTAATCTTATCTTAACTCCTGAACTGCAGAAAACATATTTAAAGAGAAACAGCCTCCATCCCCGATCCTAAAGCTCTTAGAGTCACAGAGGTGTTTTCACTTAATCTAAAAGATTAAAGCTTTTCACAGGACTGTGTGTATGTGTACAAACTGTGCATGGTTGACATCTCCCTGACTTTCTTGATGCATCTGTTAATCCCAGACCAGATATTTTTATCATTTCAATCACCACATGATGTTTGGTAACCTTAGCCCTACACCAACCTCAGCTGAGGCCTAATCATGCAGAACAAATGGAAAAAAAATATTTTCCTAAGCAGTCAGTCCAGCTTGAGGACAGCAAGAACACTAATGATCCATCCTACTTGCCAGAGAGATTTCTGGAAAAACACATGGTGTACAGAAATACTGAGAGACAAGATGTTTAAAGTTTCACCAATTTTGGACATGCATTTTGCTTATATTTTGACCTTATGTGACCACAACCCCAACTTCTAAAATCTCATAAACAATTTGACAATACTTGAATATTCCTGTAGAGAAAACATGTTCCCATCTAGACATTTTCAGGTTTTAATTTAAATTCCATCTGTGAAATGCCTCAGAAGGAAATACTGTAAAAACCTTCCAATCTGCTTAACAGAAAAATTCAAGAGGTCATTTATTCATTCTAATAATTGTCTTTATAATTTAAATATAGTGGACTGACAAATATGACAATGACTGTACACTGATTTCTCTCAAAACAACAGCCTGTGTTTAGTTCTCTACATGCTGAAAATGTGCTGTGTCATGACCTTGGAAATGATCTGTACTTTCTCAGATCAATGAAGTAGCTTATCTTTGACTTAATAACAGATTATTATTATCAGCTGCAATAGCCACGCTTCATGCTTATTGAAACAGCACTGAATAAGGTTTTCTATCAGTCTCTTGTGAATTTAGTTTTTATAATGCATAAGTTTGATTCAGTTTTGATTCTATTGCAAAGCGAGTTGCTTCAAGGCTGTGTTGGAACCATGCGACAGTGGAAAAGTTCAGAGCTGATCACTTATTACTCTGGTACCAAGAAATGTTCCCAACAGACAATGCTGCACCAGATACAAGTGGATTTTGCTGCTTGATTATGAGGGATAATGTTTATAAGGGAAGTGAAACAATAAATGGCTTATCAGGGTGGATATTTAGATGCTGTGACTGTATTGATTTAGTTTTAGGCTGTGGCATGCACTATTTGTTTTCATACTTATCCAGCTATTTACTGCACTTTATAACTCTCCGTATGTGCAACAACAACTAAGTCAAATCATCAATTTTGTCTAAACTTGAATTAAAGGATACATTTGCTACAGTGGCAAATGAGCACTCAAAAAACAGTACTAAAAGTTTATTTTTCTAATTTGTCCTCAGAAAACAGTACTTTTATTATGACAGCATGTTTTTTTCATCTTTATTAATTCTACTACTGTATATGCACATTCTGGAAATCAAGCCATGAAACCTGAAAACAAACCACTCTGCTTCTCTTCACCCTCTTCTCATTCTGTTAGGCTCCATCCAGTCCTTCATCTATGTATTTGTTGTATATGCTGTCTCTGCTTATGCAGCATTTGGAAACTTTCTAGCCAGTGAATCATCCACAGATTTCTTCCACCAGCAAAATTATCTTGAAATCTAAATGTGAGAGGAGTAGTAGACCCGAAATCACTCGTCTACTGACAGCTGCGAGCTCGCACCTCTGCCTTGTTGGATTGGTTAAAAGTGCAAGACTGCTGCCAGGTTGTTCAATGAGACTGGATCACAAAAGCTTTTCATTGCACCTCTACTCATTAAGACATGTTTTACATCACAGCTGAACTAAAAGCAGAATAATTTAAATATCTGTGGTCATGTAGAAGCCTGACATAAAGAGTTAATATACTGTATGTCTAACATCTAACAGTATGTACTTTGTGTTTGTAGTGTATACTACACATTACCTTCTGCATGACTTGAGTCTGCTGTTTGAAGCTCAGTTATTGTGTCTGTCCCACGTGGAGGGTTCCTACCTTCTTCGTGTTTGATGAGCTCCACCTCATTCCTGTGGGCATCCAGCTGGCAGCACAGAGCATCATTCTCCCCTCTGCTCGGGAAACACCTACAGATTCATACACAATGACACATTATTCCACTGCCTCCTTGTAGGTTTCCTTTTCAGATATCAGCAAGAAAGACAAAATACATGCAACATTTCAGTTGACAATTACAGCTTGGGAAACTTGGTTAACTTCAGTAAAGACATTAAGAAACTACATAACTTCACAACAAATTTAAGATTTATTTCCATAAACAAACAAACTGATGCATCTCTCAACTGTACACGTTGGGGAATATTACTGTTATGTTCATTTATCTTTTTGTCTTTATACATTTACCTTAAATTGAAGCATTAAAAATAAAATGAAATATTTCACAGTGCTGCTGAAAAATAATAGTCTAATCTCAATAATAGAAGAAGTGTTGAGAAACCCTCTGGAGACGTTTAGAGAAAGAAGCATTCTCCTCCTTTTACATTTCTGAACCAAATGCAGGGTATGACAGCCTTTAAGAAATTATGTTCCCATGCAGGCACGAAATACAATCCCTTTTGAAAAATGTCAAAAATGCCTTTTATCTCTAAATAGACTTTGGACTTCAATAGGATTCTTTTTTTTCTTATTAACTTTCTTGAAGAAATGTAATTCATTTTGACCTCAGTGCGACTGAAAGCAGAACAAAGCTGACTTATTGATTTGGTCTAAAATCCACAGCTAATATATCAATAAATCAGATTTTTGGTGCACTCACAAACAGATGTAAAGTTCTTATTTGGTGTTATTCTATAAAAACCTATTCCACAAATGAATATGCTGCAACTTTACCAAGGTTAACACATTCAATTAGAAAAATTTGCACTCAAACAGAACACCTATATATCTGACTATTAATGATGTCTACTTCAGGCATTCTGTTAATATTTATTTTGAGATGCAGGTTAGATTATTGATTATAACCACTAACTGAGTAGAACTTAAATTGAATACTGCTTCTGAAATCGTCTTTCAAAGCCTCAAACCAAACCTGTAAACAGGCAGTTCATCTGTGTTACTGTGAATAGACTTGGATATTGTAAAGTCTTTGTAAATAGCTGCACTTGAAATAAGAAATATTACTTTTGCCAAAAGCTTTTCAGCAGGTGTTTGAATCAAATCAACGGTTTTGTGGCCACACAGTTTCTCTTCTCTCGTTATTCCTTCACATCTCATTTAATGGCTTGATGGTGCCCTGCCATCCATCTGTGGCGCCAACATGGTCTCCTGAAATTTACATTCATAACTAATTTGCAACAGTAATTGTGTTTTGAGAGAAAAGGGATGGATTACATTTTCTCTAACCAATGGGAAAATGATTATTAAAAAATCTCGCAAGTCACACACATTTTGATTTTGTTTTCTGGTTTCTCATCTGCTTCTGATGTACAGAATGCGCTTGTAATGAGAAATATATCGATGACAATACAATAAAAATAATATATTGTTAAGGTGTAACACAGGGGACATAATGGAACATTTATTGGTAAAACCAGTTTATAAATAATAATAAGAATTAATAGTAATTTCAAGGAAACATGTTTTGCAACTCATAAACTACACTCACATGATTTTTAGTCATGTATTGACTGAATAACTTAAAAACTTAAGATTTAATTATTAAATATTTTAACATACTTTTTTCACATTTTCTGTTTTAAATCTTGACTGTCAGCTGACCATTTATGGATTTGCCAGGGTGTGGCTAATAATAAAAAATGAAGATAAATAAAATAGTATTTATACAGATAAATAAAACAGCTTTATTTTGTTGGCAGTTTAGATGATTAGTTCTTTTCCAAACACTTGGCCTACAAGCGCTGCCTATTGGGGGTCAAGGACAGTTACACAATTAGAAGATAAATAAAAGCAATAAGGCTCATTCTCTACACATCTGCAAAAAAAATTAAATAATAGATCTGATGTCAAAAAGAGGGGTGTAACATAATTTACTGTTATTAATCAAACGGTTTCTCAAGTGAGCCAGACACACCCAAAATAAATGTAATATGTCATTCAAAAATTGTGCCAAAAGGCAATAATCATAGAGATGACATGATGAAATGATAAAATGCAGATGGTAACAATATTCAATTTCATATCCACTGTACAATTATGATTTGAAACTCATTAGGGTGTCACAGCAGTGTCTGTCAAATATTCTTTAGAAATATAATAATGACATATTCGTGCTCTTGTGTTGAGAAACACTTTGAAAATAATGTATATAAATCCCTGTGTGTGTTTTCTCCCAACAACATTTAGTGGAGCAGCAGCACAGTAGGCACAGTATTGATTATTAAGTCTTATTAACTTGCTGCCAACAGTTTTGCCATATTCTGTCCAATTCCCCTTCTTATTTGGCCAAAATTTCCCCAGTGACAAGTGTTATCAGCAGTAACAAACATGTACCTGCACACATGCATGCTTACATACAAATGCTACAAGTTTATTCCCTATTAATCTGTGACAGAAAAGCCTCAGCTGTAACTTTAAATCTAGGATTTCTTATTCTTTATACTTGTGTGTCTGTGAACACTAGATCATTTATCAGATTCCTAAAGTACAATACAATAGGACATATTTTATTAGAGCAATGTTCAGCAATAACATTATGGTTACATTTTGGTGTTTTATTTTATTATTTATCACAGATTACATTTATCTGTACAAAGATTCATTGTATTAATAATACGGAAGTTCTCCTCATATGAAGCTTAAAGGGCACTACTTCCCTTTAGAAAAGAGATTTCAAAAGATTAGCTCTATTTCCTGTTCCTGCACATCTTATTTATCTCACACTGTGTTGTTGGGTTTATAAAATCAGATTACTGGATTACAAGTAATGCAGGTTCAATTCTGTGTATGTGAAAGTGGTTTAAGACTTTTCTTTGTGGTAAACAATATTATTTTTTGTCCAACCACTTTGACCGAACTCTGTCTACAGCTACTAATTCAGAGTTGTCAGCCCTCGTTTGTCGTTTATATTTAATCAAAAACTGAAGCCATTTCTAAACTAGAAATACACTGATTCAAGCTGTGTTTTGAGTTCACAGACTGAATGGTAGATGGTGTTGCAAAGACTTTATGAAATAATAACACGTGAAGTACAGACACACTCAGTCATGTCTCATTATACTCATCGATATAACGTATTCCCTGCCTAACACTAACCCTTCTCCTAACACAACTAAAACCTAATTCTAACCTCAAAAACAAAGTTGCGAGGACTGTATAAAATGTCCTCACAAGAGCAAAATTTCCCCACAACAACAGTGTTTAAACAAAACTGGTCCCCACACACACACACACACACACACACACACACACACACACACTAAGGATTAAGAAAACAACATTGCTCACAAGCACCTAAAAACAACAACTGCTGTTTCAGATGTCAAACTCCTTTCATGTCACTCCTCCAGCTGACTTTGTCAGATACCACCAGTCAAATGTACACACTGTTTATACTTTGAGCAGATGTATATTTTTAGGGAAAACAACTTGTCAGTGAACAAGATATACATGGTTTCTTTATTTATTTATATTTAACAATATGCCACTAACATTGGGGTGATAGTACCAGTGTGATACGCACACTGGAGGATATAGGATGGATTTGTCAGACTATAGAAACAATGTTCTTAAGTATATCAGTTTTAATCTACCAGACCAGGGTCAAAGCATTTGTCTAATCAAAATTCCCGGTACTTTTTAACCTTTTTGGAGGCAACACAAAAATCGAGAAGCAATTACACTTGGTTGTGGATGAGAAACGAGGCGGCGAACTGACACTATAAGTGGGATAAAAATAATTTCCAGTAATGTGAAAAAACTTTGACCTTCATTCTGGATGCTGTCGGGTTTAGTTTGCCCGACTATTACTGGCTGCTAAGCACACACAGTGCAAATGTGTGCATCCGTTCTATTATCACATAGAAGGGCACAGGGCCTTACTTCTCTATTTAATGCAGTGTGAAACAATATATAAAAGATGAGAGACAGTGGGAATAAAACAGATTACTATTACTATTAAAAAGCTAAAGATCAGAGAGCAATGTAATCTTTCATTGATCTAATGTCTTAATGTTTATAACACAGAGAAGCCCCTCAAATGCCACCTTAGTGTTTCAAAGTAGTTAAGAATAAAACATCACCAGAACAACCATTCTTATGTCTGTTACATGCGCGACTTGCAACTACTGAAAAATATATTATAATCCATTTTCTAAACAAACTTAAAGGTAGAATGACAATATATATATAATGCAATAAGGCAATTTTTTTGGTATTTACATTTGTACATTTGCTTTCCTCAACCATCTTTGAGGTTTGTCCACTTTATTTTCTTGCACCATGTCAGAGCGGAGGGGAAAGTAGGATAAGCCTGTTCTAGGTCTGATAATCCTCCAGCCATTATTTTTCACTGTTTGTGTTTTTTTGTGTGTGTCACAGAGCGTCACAAAATTGGCTTCTGAAAACTTTAAATGTGTTTAAAGCTGAAATAACTAATATTTTATATTTTTTTCTATAAAATTAAGTGTAAATTATGAGCAAAAATGAACAAGTACAAAAGAGATAAAGAGTTACTTACTAAATTTAGATTTGCTTCAGGCAGCAAAAGCAAACATAACAGAGTTATAGACATACTGCTGCTTCACAGTGGTGGTAACAAAACATCTGGATCTGAACATACACTCACCCTGTGAGCTTCAACCTCTGATACAAAGGCACTGTCATTACACAGCAGAGTTAACAACCACGTGTAGCAGCATGATGCTCTGCCTAACAGCAAATCAATATTTCTGGGTTAAAGTGTAAAGTGTGATTAATGTATCTACACTCTAAGGTGGACAGCTCCCAGCAGTGGTTCTGAAAACTTGTTAATGTCATAGACCTATTTCTGGAAAGTTATTAGCATTTTTATAGTTCTGCAGGGGATGAAGGAAAATGAACACTATTCTCTTTTGATACTGTACATGAATATTCACAAAGAAAAAGGCCTAATTGACCTTCAGCAGAGAAAATGCTTCATGCAGTGATATACCACATTATACACATTGTTTCTGCAAACATTCAGACACTCTCGAAAGAACAAAACGTGCCAATCGGATCTACACGTAGTGCAATGCTACCTCTCTACTAACACTCCTCCACTACCTCGCTACTAACACTGCTCCACTACACATCAGTCATAATTTATGTGGCCTTTATCTGACAGTAAATGATAATGAAAAAAGCAAAACACTGTCAGTTTCTAAGAATATCATTGATTTACTTCGCAAAAACAAAACATACACTTTTATTCTATCCATACTGTGTATGACTGCAGGCAGTGAAGGGTGGAGCAGTTCAGAGCAGCAGAGAGACAGAAAACAACCTAAAAAAATTACCTGCACAGTAAAGCCATCAGACACCATAATCTCTAAAGTTAGGCCTGCATTTACACCTGATAATAAAATATGAATCATCTAATTCTGAGTTCCCCATTTAAACCTATTGACCTAAGATCATTGTCTCGATATTGCATTTCCTATGTATATTCCGCACCTTTATAACCCGCATTGACACGCACACACATTTTCAATGCTGGACGTCAACCCGAATATGCAAAATATCCACAGCATCATCAGGCTCTACTGTGGCTTCAGTGGTTCCAGTGGAAACATCGTAAAGCAGAGCAGAGCAAGAGGAGTTTAAAGGTCTTTTCCTGTTGTTCTTTTGTGATTTACAAAACAGACAGACAGACACAGGCAAACCAAACAGACATGACTTGCAGCAAAATGTAGCAACAGATGCTTTGTAGCAGTAACAGAGCATGTTGTTGCTTCTGACTTTCTATGTCATCAGCCATTTTATGCCAAAATATCTTATCCCAGATTGTGTAAATACCATGTGCTTTTATTTATTTTAACAGAAGTGTGATCATAAAATAATGTTTTAGAGTATCTGTAGGTTAGTTGGTAACAGTAAACATAGTATTAATGATGTTGTTTCTTTCTGACAGTGTAGACATAAAATTAACCAACAGAATTATATAGAATCCTATAGAATAGGACGCATATAGAATTTTCCCCAGTTCCTTGTTGCAGTTCATGTTTCAGAAAGTTATATAATCTCTCCCCAGTTTTTGAGCATATTTCTAGTAAAAAATTTTTTTTACATAGATTTCCAGATTTCCAGGCAAGTAGCACTAGAGCTCCTGTTATACTGAACTTCATTCATTTGTTTTTGTCTGTGTAAAAACAATAAAAACCATCTGATACTAAGAAGTCTTAATATTAGAAAAAACATCCACAGGCAAACAAAAGATTATTCACAAGTGGAAAGCATTTAGGACTGTTGCCAATCTTCCCAGGAGTGGACATCCATGCACAGTCACCCCAAGGTTAGACCATGCAGTTCTCAATTTCAGAGAAAACACCCAAGAGCTACATCTTTTTGAAGGGTTGCTAGGAGAAAGCTTCTATTGTCTATAAAACAGGAAGTGATTGTTTCATCTTAATGTCCAGAGCCACATTTGATGAAAACCATACACATTAATTAGCAGAACTGCCTCATATCCACTGACAAGCACATTGGTGCTTCTTTTTGCAACCACAGGACCTGGGCACCTTGCAGTCATTGAGTCAACCATGAACTCCTCTCTATACCAGAGTATTCTAGAGGCAAATGTGTGGCCATCTGTCTGACAGCTAAAGCTTGATCCAAAATGTACTTTAGAATGGCTGTAAAAAAAAAAAAAAATCAAGGTTTTATTTGGCCTAGTCGAGGTCCAGAGCTCAACCCAACAGAAATGCTGTGGCACGACCGCTTTTCTTTTGCATCCATGTTATTTTCTTTCTAGGTTCATTTTTGTTAAATAAATAATATCACGGTGAAAAAAGTTGGATGTTTATGTTTGTCTCAGATTGAATTTTCCCAAGACTAAGACCCCGTGAGGTTCAGATGATTTTTATTATGTTTTAATACACACACACACACACACACACACACACACACACACAAAAAAACTGAATTCAAAGTCAGGGCACTAACTTTTGCGCAACTCTACTTATAGAGGATGAAGTAATCTACAATCTCAACCTATAGTACTTTGCCATTTGCCCAGGTTCTTGAACTGGTCTTTGGAGAAATTGTACAGTGGCTTTTATTTGAAGGGTCTGTGGAATACAGAAACAATCTGTTCAATTGTGGTGAGGTGGAGCTGTGTAGCTAGGAAAGGCATAAAAAAAGAGTAAAAGAGGAAGGAGCACAGGAGTGAAACTGTGAAATTAAGTGGGGAAAACATGACCCTATCAACAGTACACATATTTTTCAGACCTGTGTCAAATACTCTATGCACACACAGATGTTGCCACATGACACAGAGGGTATCAGTGAAACTCGCTTTAGTGTATTTTTTAACTTATTGGACACCATGCGTCATTTAGATTTAATTACTGTAATATTTGGTTTCAGGCCTACAGTGTGCTAGCACACACACAAAAAAAGATTCAGAGTCATGCAGCTAAAATTTTAACTAAATTCAGAAGAGTCAAATAACACTGATTTTATCTTTCCTTTATTTGACTTATGTCAGATAAGGTGGCTTAAATAATACATAAAATCCTAAATGGGTATCCCACAGCTAAAAGAAAGTGAGTTGGCTGAATGGACTTTTAATTTCCCATTCCTCTGGAATAAGCTTCCTGCTGACATCAGACAAGCTGACTCCGCTGAGGCCTTTAAATCAAATCCATCATCTTAACTCATACTGTACAACACCCAGTGTGCTGTCCCCAAAACAACCTTTCACTGTGACAAAAATGGAAGAAATTCCAGAAAGAGCGACGTGAGCCTTCTTCTAGGACGGATATGTGCAATAGATGTAGCAATAGACAGACTTAGTTCATTTACACTGTGAGCAACAAAATTACAGAGCATGACTGGGGAAAGATGGTATGAAACATACAGGCGTCGCTACCTGTGCCATTTACTAAGTCTGTCTTCTTTCCTGGTCTTCATGTTCTTGTTGCATACGATCGAAAACTCAGAACTAATTCTTTCTCCACATGCTACCTATTAACCCAAAGATTTTCAATTTAACACTAGTATTTAATTCTCTGTGCAACAGATTTCTAAACAGCACTTATCACCTGAACAAGGTGCAATTATTGGAGACACAGAAATGGCTGTTTTCTCGTGAAATCTGTGCTAATAATAGGGCTGATGATTCTTCATAGAAAGTGTAAAAAGACCTGAAAATAACTGCACCCTTTATTTGAAAATAAATATATCAAATATTAAACCATACTCTGATGTAGCTGTTCAAATATTGAGTTGTTGAGATTAGTGTCTCGAATAAAAAGGGTTTAGAGTTTTTATCTGCTATGTGAATAGAGACATTACAACCTAAAATAGGAAACACAGTGTATTAATGTTTACAGAGGTTTTACCGCTGACAGATGGCAGGTTGACTCGAAGAATAAAACACAATTACAGTAGGTTAACTGTCTTTTCTTTGGCAATAGGAAAGAAATGTGAATCCAATTTCTAATTTGCCATCATTCCTAATACTCACAGAATTGATTCTGTGACTGCAATAACCTCAAGTGCCTGCTTGAGGATGTTCAACCAGTGATTTAACAGTTGACATTACTGTTTCCAGGAACACGTTTCCACGTTTAACCGGTGTTTAATAAAGACATGAAACATCACGATTGTTTGTGTTTTATCATCTTTGAAGTGTTTTTTTTATTTGTAACATTGGTGAAGATCACATAACATTTTGTGAAATCCAGAAATACATGTTTACAGGTTAGATGCCTGATTAGACAAACCACAACCTAAATTATCCAAAAAAAGATTAGCTAAAATGATAAAGAACAAACGAACATCTATCCATCCATCCATCCATTTTCTGAACCGCTTAGTCCCTGTAGGGGTCACGGGAGTGCTGGAGCCTATCCAGCTATCTGAACAGGTCACCAGTCCATTACAGGGCAAAACAAACAAACAAACAAACAAACAAACAACCCAGATACCAGCTACCTATATATATCTGTACATATCTGTATATGTCAATGATGGCTGTGCAATACTTCAGCAAATAAGATGCCATGATTAACTCCTTTATAACTTCTGTGGACTGACTGGTTTCTTTCCGTCTCTAAAGAGACCACCAATATAACCTGCAGGTTTAAGACACTGAACTCAGCATTTCATCTGAACAGATTTTCCCCACCACTCAATGCAAAAACATTAGGAAACTCATTGTTGCAAAACTCCATGTATCTTGTCACCTTTACATATTAAATCCTTTCTCTTATTCAAATGCACAGCATTAAGCCTGCATGGGCTTGGGGCTACATTATGTTGTATTTATATTGCAATTTCCCTTCAAGGTGTCAGTAGAAGCTCTTTTATTGGACAATGCAGTTTAGCTGTGGTAAAATGTGTTTGTATACAGTGCTTGTGTGTATGGGCTCGCATTAGGTGTCACCATTAAGAATATTTTTATTTCCAGAGCACGTTGGTTCCATTGGTCGACAGAGAATGGAAGAACACAGTTATGTCTGCAGTTATTTACAATCCAAATCCAAATCCAGTATTGTTTCATTTTATTGTATGTTTAAATGTGTCAACATACAGAAAGTACAAATATGAAAATGTCTGTTGCCGTGCAAACATATAAGGTAAATAGTAAGAATGTTTTGACAGGATTTTCAGTGATTCTCTCTGCCCTGATGTAGAGAGGCTGTTAGGCAAATTTTACAAATATAAACCAATGTTTAGTTCAGATTAATACGCTCTCAAACTAAATTAAAAAATGCTGTGATTCCACCAACAGTTTACTGTAATCAACAGAAAGCATTTTGTCGGTTTTGGAAAAGTAAATCCAAGTGCAAAAACTCAATTGCAGACACTTAATGTGTTTGCACTGTGGACTTGATCCAGGTTTAAGCTAAAGGGAGGTATAAAAGCCAAACCCAATGCAGAGCACTTTCCCCTCTAAACCGGATAGATGGCAACTTAAACACACAGAAAAGTTATAACTGGGCATTTTTCTTCTCCCATCTGGAAGCACTGAGTGGTGAAACAATCCCATTGGTGAAAATGAAGCACCCAAGAGATTTTCCATATCTTTTTGATGGAAGGCAGCCATGTTTAGCACAACCAAGATGCAACCTGTAGTATTAGGAACATATTTTAATGTCTATGCTAAAAAAAGACACAATTGTAAGATTCCCTAGCCTGTTAGCAGAGCTAGGCGCAAAACGAGCAGTCAGCACTTTATCAGTTCCTGTATTAGCTTCTTGGTCATTTGGGAAATGTTGTTAGGGAATCATGAGAACCAACTTCATCCATCTACCCTCTATTTATTCAGTGTCTCTTATCTATTACATACATAAAAAACTGAGCAACACAAACACAAAGCTATCTCTGCAACCCCTGCATGGAGTGTGTTTGTATGCAGTAGATTAGCTAACAATGTAACTCCAGCTCTCTAGCAGATCCAGCAGGTTATCATCAGTCTGTTCTGCAGTAAATACAACTTAAAGAGGGGTATACTTAAATGAACTAGCTTATGCAACAACATCTAAAGTCATAATTGGCACTGTACAAACAAAAAATGAGCTGACTGATGTTTCTACAGTTAAAAATACAACCAAATAATCCTGCAAAACCTTAAAGCTGCCAGAGACTTGATCAGGTTTTGTTGCTAGACGGCACTTAGTGACTAATTAAAAAATCTTTTCAGTGAAGGAAATTTTTTCCAGGTGACAGTAGTGCAAATGCCTATAATAACGTGTCCTTGGATGGCAGCCTGAAGCTCTGACAAAAGCAGAGGATGGTAAATATGGATGTGTCTTTTGTTCTTGGGTGTGGTGTGTAAAACCGCCTCACGGGAGACCAATCTCAGTGTTGACATTTGCATGGGTGGAACTACCGTGAGCAGAAGACAAACTCATGAATAGAAATAAGTGTTTGTATGGATTATTGTGTTGGATGTGGATGGCCTTTAATGAGAAGTAAATACAGAAAGAAAGACCTCAGTGAGTGAGAGTGGCTGACAGAGAGAAATAAAGACATGCACTTCAAGAGAGGCAAAGAAAGAGAGAGTCCTAGGTTGTACAGAAATTCGATTAGAACAGAATGTACTTTTTTCGTCTTATTTGCTTTACAATAATCCTTCACAAGTTGCTACTGGAACATACTGCATGAGCAAAAGACATTTTTCATGAATGTAAAATGCTGCTTTCTGCAATTGAGAGCAAGATGTAAAGGGAGACACAGAGTGTATATGTGAAAATTAGTTGGGAAGAACACACTGCATTTATGTCATGGTATTTCTCTCTGGGTATTTGAGCATTGGTTATGCCCTGTATAGAACTGTGACCCGTGATGAAACAGCAGACTGCTGAGTGTCATGGGAATTACTGTAGCGCAGCGTGGTCGATTGCAGCATAGCACTAACTGAATGGTAGATTCTGCAGAATGGAGTTCTTTTCTCTGGAGGCTGCGACATAGGATAAATTGTTTACCGACTATATGTGTGATTGAGACACACTCACAGAGTCCACATGCTCCTGAACCTGTAGATTCTCTTGCAATTTCCTGTTCCCGTGACTAGTGTCAGGAAGCCAGAACCAATTTTCTATGTGGACACAATCTGCCTCTACAGAGCCTTTGGTCAGGTCTTTTCCATGGCAGGATTTCTGGAGCCAAACGGTTAGTGTTTGCAGATATAGTAGGAGTAAGCATTAAGCATTCATGAAAATCACACAGAGAATATAATATAAAATCCTACGTCTCTGAATACATAAATGAATATATTTATTTCATGGGGATTTAGCAGGCATTCAAAACAATAATTTCTAAGTGTACTCAACTCACTGTTTGGCGCATTGGTCAAAGCATTTGTGATGCTTGTCTCGAGTTTCCCGTTCTACATAAGCACGTCCTGTGGCTTGAGGTATAATAGCTGCTTTAGTCCTCAGCCTGCTCAAAGGTCCGTTCATTAAAGTTGTATCTAATATTGTCTCTACTGTCAAAACATGAAATAAAAGTATTAACTTTTTTCCATCACTGTTATTGTAACTGTTGTAGCTCCCTGTAATTGTGGCTCATTCAACACCCACTCTCCAGCTGAATGTGTTTACTGATAAATAAGCTGAGATAAACATAGATAAACAGCTGTTTATAGAATAAGAGCAAGAAAACCTTTTTTAGTCCCACAGTGGGGAAGTTTCATTTTATTTTACTTTGTATGAATGTGATAACTGACCTCTCTCCCCCTACTACTCCTAATATGAGAAGTGGTAGACATAATGGGTGGATGGATGGATAAATTGTGAATTCTTGTTTTCTGCATTGGCTGTCTGAGTTTTAGGATGATTGTAGTAAAAACTATATGCTATCTGTGTCACTTTTGCAGAATTCCTTTTAAAAAATGGATTTGGTGTATGAATGGTATGTTTAAATGTATCAATCTTTTATATATTTTTATTTATTTATATATATACAGTGTCTTTATTATTGATAAAATATGCTGACTGCTGTTTTTATGATGTTTTCTGCAATTTAAAAGTACTGAATTTTATTTTTACTCTGTAAAGAACTTGTAAAATCATGTTTTATGTAAATTAGAGAGGAAAAATTAGAAAATAATGTGCTGATTTGCACTTTATATTGTTTTTAAAGTGGTGTCAATGACGTTTGCTGGTAAAAGTTGAGCTGCACAGTCCCTGTGTGTGCTGCATTACATTTCAAATTCTAATGCATGTTAGTGACAAAGAGCATGATAAGTTAGTTGATACATTAAGCTACTGACCCTCACAGTGCCATTGTGGAACTATATACTGTTTACAGAGCAAGAGGTGAATGAGCAGAGAGGACTCACATTAAGACAGTATGGCGGCCACCCCTGCTCCAATCTTCACATTGGCCTTTTACATCTTCTTCTTGCTCACCAGCTGCAGACTCTGTTGGCTTTCCTGTGGTCGACTTCACCTCTTTCTAACCAGGTCAAGAGTACACAGCTTGATTCAGGAAACTTACTGTCATCTAGGGAAGTTGGAAGGAGAAGAGGTGAAGAAAGCCGGAGTCAGAGAACAGCAAGATAAAAAGAAATTTCCCTCACTCATCTATTGTAGTCTCGGCAGAAGTAGTGTGAAGGAAAAAGGTGTCTACATAAGTACTCTTAAAAAAAGTGCTGCCTTTTCAAACTCTCTCTGGTCATTTGACCAGAGGAGAAGGCCAGAATCAATACAGCTAAGTTTTGTAATGCCAAAGGCAACAGAAGGAAAGAGTTGGGGTCATCAGGAGCAAATTTACTCTGGAACCCTTTGACTGTCAGCGTTATGCAGGTTCAACTTCAGCCCAAATAATGAGAACATTTCGGGCGATAAAAAGTATTTCACAAGAACATTGAACATTATGCTCAAACCCAAGCTCTGCATTTATATAAAGCTGAAATCAATGTTTATGCATTGTTTCATTGTCAAGAGCATGAGTTTATAGGAGGAGAGAATGAGGCCATGAAGATGACAAGATGAAAAGAGCTGTTATCTTGGGAGGAAAAGACAAGGACGGATTAAATAAACGATTAAGAAAAAAAACCCAATAAGAAATCATTGGGTTAAATAAGAACAGTTTAGGATAAAATCAATCAACTCATTTTCCCCCGTAAATATCTTTAGTAAACATCATTCACCACATGCCTGCAGAAAAGGTGAGCAACATGTTACACAGCTGCTGTTTACAAAGCACAAGTTGTTCAGCAGTCCTCCTGCTTTGTCTGGTGAATAATCAGATGATGCCAAGAGACTTTATTGATTCCTATTGTTGTTATTCTGCTGTGGTTGTCCTTCCTTACTGTGCTGCTTACAAGTCATAGCAGCACAGGAGGGAATACGCTCTCTCACACGCACATTAGTGCACAGCACAACACACACTCAGAGGGTGGTGCACATGCATCGCATACAAGCACATAAACATTACTTAGTGTCTCTACTGACTGAGCAGCTGGAGAGGTTTATATTTATTTAAGCCAGGTTCTGCACATGCTCTCAATTTCTCTCTGTCATTCCCGACCACACACACACACACACAGAGTCATTCACATACCAACCAACTCAAAGAGGGGTCCATCAGATGGCTTGCATGAATGATGATCTATCACAGCTACAAATATTGAATCAAAGTTCGAGCTCATGAATCCCTGAGGTGTTCCTGTTTGTTTATAGGAACGCTCATATCATAATACATGGCGCCCCGCAGCAGCGTTATTAAAAGACAATGTGGAGGAATATTAACAGCATTTGATCACTGACAATAGCCAGAGGCCAGAGAGATTTGGATTCTTGTTTAATGGCTCTTCAGTTGAGGCATTACCTGAATATACAGCAATACACATTCAAATCAGAAATGTATCACCTAAGTTTATCAAAAAAAAAACCTAATTAACAATCTTATGACCTTGTGTTTTTCATTGTATCCCAATGTCACATTGTTTCTGACAAAGAACAGATGGGATAGTCACTTTAAATCTGCAGAAAATGAGCCAGAACATAATTGATTTACACACAAAGACATGCCGGTTTCTCTACTAAGTGCGTATCTGAATCAACTCCAACTGATCAGCAATAATAAAACAAAACTACAAGCTGTAAATCTCTGAAGCATCTCAGTGGGTAAAAAATTATTTTTATTTTATTTCATCTACTGTTTTTCCACACTTAACTTTGTTCTGTCATACTTTAATATCTGTACAGACACCAAAATGTGTGAACTGAACAATCTAAAACAGATTTAGTCAAAATCACTGAAAAATCTGTGGAGTTCAGGAACAAAGTGATTTCCTCCATAAATCTGACAGATGAGAACGGTGGTTGTTAAATGGTCAATTGTCAGATAGAACAATCACTTGAATACAAGTGCATCTCTTGTACCACTTTAGGAAAAGTGCCTTTCTCTCCTTGATATTAAAGTAAAAAGCCAAGGGTAAAGACAGGAATGTCACTGGAGTATAATGGGGAAACTCCTCCTACAGATGTTTGATTGCATTAGGAATCCACAAACCTCAAGACAGAGGCCCCTTCTACCATCCTTTCCTTATATGTGTTCTGAGCAGGAATATACACATGGCATTTTAACATTTGAAATTATAGTACAACCTCCTTTCAGTCAAAAAAAAAACGATTAATAAGTGTCAAGTCACGTTAAATTCTCAGTAAGAAGAAGTACAAGGCACTGACATAAGAAGGGGTCTGCAGATATTAAGGGACACTTGGTGAAATCAGAGTGTTTAGATTATTACTGTTGCTGCTGGCTGTAAATGAATTTACAATGAACTTGTACTTACTTCCTTCGCTGTGTGGGCAGGTTACATTTTCACTGTCCATAAGCCATGAGTGAAAATTGTGTTTAAAACAATTATCAGATGTTTCATCTGCTAGTGGCACTTAAACATAAGCCAAGGGATCAACAAATTAATTAAGGTTCAAGCCCCAGCCTCCCCTATACAGTGCAGTATGAACCACATTTTTTGGTAAAGCATCCAGTGTCACTGAAGTATTTCACTCTGGATTAAACAGAACAGTTAACCTTAAAGTGTGGCTAACAGATAGCAAATTTTATGTTTTGGTTTGAGAAATTAATACAATTTGCAGTTTGTTTACAAATTAAGTTGCCACAGAAACTGCTCACTTTTGTGTCTTCCTGCTCCTGTTCAGTGTAGCAAGTACAAGAACCATTAGAGGCTGATGGGAGGAGGGACAGACGGCTGGAGGTGATCCATCCATCTTGTACTGGTGCTCTCTGGCCAACATATGCTACCTACAATCCCAAGGACTCTGTGTCAGAGCACAAACGGATATGATAAACCCCGGAAAGAGCAATCGATGAGGCAAATTAAGAAAAAGACAGAGGTGTAAAGGAAAATATGAAACTCCAATATAGATAAAAACCTGATGACAGAGAAGATAGCTGAGACATTTGACTTATTCCATCAGAGTGGCTATGGGTTTTAATATTTATTGTAGATTCAGATGTACAGTCGACAGAGATAATCACACACAGAATAACAGATAGGAAGCAAAAAGGTGCACACAAAAAAACACACACACACACACGTATCTGACAATGATCAATTTGGCCTCATTCTCCCACAGATGGGAAGGAACAACACGTCCACATTGTTCTCACTGTGTCCTGTTGTTGCAGCGACACTCCAGGTCATCACAGACGGATGCAGTGTTTTTTATACTGTATGTAGGAGGATGTGAAGCACTAATTACAGCAATAGCTCTGTATCACCCCACTACCCCCCACCTGACACACAAAGCTCATTCTGATGTGCGTTTAGGTGTGTGCAATCACACTTGTTTTGTTAATTGACTGGGCTGAGTGATCTGTGAGAGGCTGGGATGTTTACAGTACGGTGTGGAGTCAAAAAAAAAAAGAGCTAAAAACCTCAGAAAACACTGAGCCAGCCCTCCTCAAAATACAAAGCACACATTCCCATAAAAGGAAAAGGGAGATTAGAGGATGTGAGGAGAGGAGTGTTAGTTATGGGTTGTTTCTCAAGTCTGCTCTGCCTCTGCTCTGCTTAAGGCTCTGGTTTTGCTTCAATACTGCATAAAGGGAGACCTTACTGTGTTGTGGCTGTTGTGTGTGGATGTGTGTAGAAAGTAGTGTTTATGAGAAAGCAACATAGGACTGCCATGTGGCTAATATATGGACTTATAGCTCCAGTGTTACTGTAGGGAATAAGTAGATGAAATCACATACAGACACACACGAAAGCACACACACACACACACACACACACATTAAATAATGCATAAGGTATTACTGCGGTGGCTGGTGTTTTAAATGAGCTTTGTGAAGAGGGAATATATGGCTGGAATTTCACAAAGAGAGAGTTAATGCATCTGTGCAAAGAAAAATAAAAGCTGCTGAATGGTGATAAAATAAAAAATAATCATATGACAAGCAGAAAGAAAAGATTAGATAAAGCAGCATCCTGTTAGTTGAAAGATTTGAAATAAGATAAAAAAATACATGTCTGGTCTTAATCAGAAATATTCAAATATTTGTTTACCTTATTTGTTTACACGGTATTAGCAATACACAAGGTGACTATAATTAATGATTAATTGGATTATATATGACAAGTGCACATAAAACAGGGACTTATTGATAATGTCATTTCATTATAGGCAGCAATAACCTCAACAAGGGCTTCCTGTAGGTCTAGCACATTGTTCCTCCTCACAGAACTGCTTGAGCTCAGCCATATTTTTAGGACATCTTGTGCAAATGGTTTTCTTCAGGTCATGCCACAGCTCTTCTATTAGGTTGAAGTCAGAGCTCTGGCTGGGCCACTCAATATGGCAGATTTTTTCTTTGAAGACACGTGTGGAGTTCAGTGGTTAGGGTCATTGTCCAGCTTCTAGTGAGCTTCGGCTTGTGGACAATAATCCTGACATTATTCTGTTGAATACCTTGATAAACTTCATGTGATGGCAAGCTGTCCAGGTCCAAAGCAGCCCCTAAATCATGATGCTCCACCCACTATGCTTCACAACTGATGATGTTTTCATGTTTTACGCCATATTTAGCGCTGTGCGTTCGACCTTCGTTTCATCTTTCTACGAGACAGGGATACCATGTCTGTTAGTTTTTTATTGTGTATGGTTGACTCATGAACACAGATGTTAACCAGCTCTAATGAATGCTTTAAGTGTTTAGCAGTGAGGTTCTTTTTCACCTCATTGAGCATTCTGTGTTGTGCCTTTAGAGTGATCTTGGCTGCGTGCCTACTTCTATGGAGAGGAGCCACAGTACTAAACTGTCTCCATTTGTGGACAATTTATGTAACTGTGGACTGATGAATAACTCTACTCTGTAATCTCAATTAACAACTCCTGATTATAGCTCTTCTGAGATCTCTTTTTGTGAGGCATGGATCACATCAGCTGATGGTGCCGCTTAGAGACATCAGAAGCCTGTTTCACTTAGTTTTTCTGGCATCACTTTGTATGTTTAATAGGTATGACCAATAAATACATTAAAGAACATGACTGTTGTGTTTTATCAACTTAAAATAATGTGTTTGTTAATATTTAGGACTAGATGAAGAGATGATGAGATCACATTTCATGAGCAATTTATGCAGAAAACTACAAATACTCTTCTTCAGACTGAACAAAGCAAATTTTAAAAGAAGCTAATTGCATTAAACAGATGCCTCTATGTGGACTCCAGACATGGTGAAGTGAGGCAAGGGTGCCTCATGCAAGCTAAATTGTTTTACTTTGCTCCTAAGGAAAACGTGTGTTCATATTAAGCCTAGTAATGACTACACAACAACAAGTGTGTCTGTTTGTGTGTGTGTGTGTGTGTGTGTGTGTGTGTTTTGGGGGGATTTGTGCTATGTTTTTACACATAGTGATTTGCTTACTATCTTTTCAGATATGATTATTTACTATGGCAGTTTCACCTGGTTGCTAAACATTGTTCTGGTTTTAAAAACACTCCAGCACTCCTTCCAGTTTTTGAAACCAGTGGAGATTGTTGGGAGTGAAGATACCATTAAGATTTTAAGAAAAACTCGTAGTTTTTTCCATCTTGGCAACACACGTCTAATATCCTCTGTGACTCTCTTGGTCATCATGACAAAATATAAACGTAAATGTAAAGTCAATGTAAACACTGTGACTGCATGCCAGTAGTGAATCAAAATCAGAAAGGAGATACCTGCCCTACTGCCCTACTTTAACCATACAATCTGTTCACACATCCTCACCAATCATCAATGAGAATCTTTTATATTTTAAATATATATGACTCATGACTACAAAAACCACCACCAACATCATCAAATCTATATGCATTCTTGTTTTCTGACTTGTGCTCCTCTTTCCAGTGTTGCTCACTTCTAAAAATAATTTGTGAAGTGCAGCAACTTTGCGTCTCTGTGCATCCACCTCTTCCACTTTCTACCGCTTTTGCCAAATGGTCCCGAGTGAAGGTGTGAAGCTAGAGAATTGTAGTGCTGAGTGATAGATATCAGCTCTTTCATTTCCATCAGAGTAAAGGTTAACAGCTCATCATTCTTCCACCACCTGAGGTGAAGCAGTGACGGACACAGACACAGGGCCAATGCACAGAAAGCAGTGGAGTAACAATACAAGTGGTCTCAGCAGATTCAATATTGTCTGTGTGAGGAAAAGAGAAAGCTGTTATCTTCTGACCTTTAAGCCCAAAGTGAACCAATACATACATAATAACAAAATTGCACAACAGTGACAATTTGGTAAAAACATCTAAAACCTATTATAGACCAAACCGATTCTACACATATGTATTTACAAACTGGAGAAAAAGGAGACTCCTTTGTTTTAAAGAGGACAGCCTTGTCCACAGTGAAGTGGTCTGCAAATCTGACATTCAACATCTTTTCAACCACAAGTCACTTCGTGCACAGATGGCTTTTTAACACAGCTTGCAAATCACTGTTGTTTGATTCACATCTGTTTTGTTGATCAACCATTTCCAAACACCAGAAGGAGATCTTTTTCTTTCTTTTTTTTAATAGAATGAACTCACCGACTCTTCTTTTTCCCCATACCCATCCAAGATGCAGGGGTCTGACCACAGCTGTTGATGTTTGCACGTGCACCCTCACAGCCAAAGTAAACTCAGCATGTTATCTTGAGAAGGTTGCCTCAGCCGTGGTACACACTACTGTATGCATAGGCTCTGAAACACAGCCCTGTAAAAGAAGAAAGTAGGAGGTGTACATTGTTTTTTCTGAAATGACAGAGCACTGTATAGTTTAATTTCCATAGTAAAATAAAACAGAATGAGTCATGCTAAACATGTAAGAAACATCTAGAAAAATAATTAAATTCACAAACAATACTGCATGTATTGAAAATAAATTAAAAAAAGAATACAATTCATTTCACGTGTTTCAGAACATACAAATAAAAATAAAATCACAAAATCACACAAAATGTTATCTGAGAAAGATTTCTATATGATCATACCATGAAGGAAACACAGAATGATAAGCAATAGCATAAAGTGTTATGACTGAATCCTTCTCATAATACAGAAATGTCACCATCACTAGCATGATAATCAAGTGTCCTTTCTTACTGATGGTCCGCAACATGAAGTATGAAACAACCTGAACAAAGATAAACGTTGACTGATCTAATCTCAGAACAATCTTTCAGTGGATATGAGTGACTGGTTAAGTTGCTACTGAGGGAACTGAAAAACTAATAGATGCTAAACCATCTGGGCTTTTAATGCAAGCACTGTTATCTAACCCACATAAGTTTCATGTTACTATTCCTGGTAATTTATTTTCCTCTATTTGCTATTGACTTGTTCATTAAGCATTTAAGTCACAAAGTGCTCGGGGTAAAGTTTGAGCTCTGAGGCTGAAAATTTGCTGTCATTTCTCTGACCAAACCGGAACAAAAAGGTGTATTTTTAGATTCTGGTGTTTTATTAAATACCCTTTCTAGTTATGAACCAAATGCAGTCAGAAGGGAATGTGAAATGTAATACATGCATCATGATGCATGTAATATATGATGCAGAAAAGAGCATCTAGTTTCCTTTTCTGTTGCCTTGCAGTCAGTCTCAAATCGTGGGCTTTATGTAGGTGGCCACACATGAGTCATGCAAACCCTTGTGGAACTGGATGGATGAAGAAATGTATATCTCTATCACTTAAAAATGCTCATGATAAATTATTTCTTCATGAGCTGTGAACACCAGAGAAAAAATAAACCACTATGCTGCAAAGAGCAGAATAACCTGCTGTGAGTATGAAATTTTATTATCTACAGTATGTGCGGTTCACGTAATGCTGACAATGCACAATGACATGCACAACTGTCCAGTGAATCAGTTACCTGTTATTTAATATTGCAGCATGATAGCATGTCTTGATTACTTGCTAAAAGTCAATGCGATGACAGAACTTACTAAAACTAGAGGGCAACACTAGGAGTGGGTGATATATGTTATTTTAAGAAAATCTGCTTAATGATATTTATGATGAAATATATGGAAAAAAAAACAATGAACAGTGTCACTCAGTAGATAATTATCAGTTACTCTGTAAATCAGTATTCAGTAATAATCAGCTAAGTTTCCTAATTGATAGTTATCAATGAGTGCAGCTTACAGGCAGATTTTAGAAACTAATACTGAAAGACATTTGGCTTGTGTCACTGTTGTGCGCACTAGGGAACAGAAATGTGTCATCATACATCACTGCATTGCTAGATTATTAATATCGCCAAATTACACATTTATATCGAGTAAAAAAATTATACCGGTTCTATCGTGGATGATATGATGAGACACACCCCTAGGCAAGACTGGTTTATGTATTTTCCTTTTTTTAGACTTATTCTACAGGTAGTACAGATACCAATCCAAAATATGAAATATTGTGGCAGCATTGGTTTCAAAAATACAGTCATTTGATGACTAACAAAACAAAGTGGACCCAGCTGTAAGGTTAAAAGCACCTCAAGCAGAGCTGAAATTCAGCGCTCATTCAGGCACACTTTGAGCAGCTGAAATCACTTTGCCATGGCCATAAAGCTGTCATTGGACTTTACAATCAATCGTCTCCTAAATTAGGGGAAAAAAAAGTGTATTTTTTTTTCAGCACTGAAAAGGTTGGACATGAAATTTTAAAATATGGGCCCAAGAGGAGCTATTATCCCATCCTGTAGCTTTAGTGCTGTAGAGCCTGAGCAAAGTTATGGTAAAACACATCAAAGTTACTTTATGGTTTCGTCCTCCTCATGTCACAGCTTGTTCTGGCACATGGCCCAAACACCTTTGTCCCCTGACCTTGGTGATGATGATGGTATTAAAACTGGTACATGGACATACTAACAGCTGCTCTCTCACTGTCATACTCAAAGCCAGAAACACACAGCGTCTAGAACTGCACCAAGGTGATAGTGGCTGGCTTTAGTTTGCAGTCAGCTAAAACATGCTGTGGTTTATTGCACGATTCAGCATTAAATTACAATTTCTGACAGAGTTCGGCTGATGAACAACAAGGACAATATAAAAGGACGACAAGGTAGCAGTTTGACACTTAGCTGATATCCTTGCTTCATAAAAAGCCTGCATTTAAAAACATTTTTTCCAGACACACCAGAGCTGCGATTCCATTACCAAATATCTGGTTTTGAAAGGAGAATGAAGTCCATACTGCAGACCTTTTAGGAATGTATGCACGTAGAGAAGAAGATTATGAAGGGCATCTTGGTCTTTTACTTCAGGGTAATTACACACAGGCAAGGCTGACATTGATGAAAAAGTGTTGGAAAAAGAAAAGCCAGAGGAAGCAATGGCCATTAAAGACACTCAAAGAGCAATTCCCTGAGGCAGCAAAAGAAATGTAGGTCTTCACCATTACAGGAGCAGAGGAAAAAACATGTTCATGCCTGCGTGTATGGGAGTCTTGGACAGAGAGAAAGTGAAAGGAAGATAGAGAAACAAAGTGTAACCAAGCCTTAGGTTTTTCGATGTTGAGATAAAAAAGAAAACGTCTGTCTACAAACTAGTGGTTCATCATTATTGTCACCACAAGTAAACTTTCTCTCAGCAGAGATTTTGACACAGATTCTGAAGAAGCTGGATGGATATCATTCAGATATTGCACACTACATTAATTTATGAATTACACAGATGTGTTTTCTACTGCAACATGTGGAAATGGGTTCCATTAAAGAGGTTAATGTGGTCATATTATTTGTTTTGTTGGATAGTACTAAAATGATTATATGGTGAGTATATCGCTTCTAGATTTATCAATAGTGTGGTTATTTCATTAACTTTTGCATGCAGCATTAATAGGAAAATAAGTTGGAAAGATTTACTTAAAATATTATATATAATGGTCAGTTGCAAGTGCTCTTCACTATTTTATATCAGCGTGAAATGGCTATGTTTAGGTTTTGGACTATAAAACAAAATGATACACTGAAAAATAATTGACAGAATAATGAACACAAAAAATAATTGTTAGCTGTTGTGTAAACAACAACCATGCCAGGAAAGTATGATTAAATTTGAGTTTAATCAGATTTATCAGTCAGAACAAGGAATAATCATCAAGATAATGAACGCCACACTGCTGTCAATATTTTATGTCTAAACTCCACACTTTGTTTATTAGGACCTACTAAACAAGCCAACTGGAATTTACTTAATAAATAATACATTTAAATATTACATTTATATAGCACTACTGGCAGATGGAAACAAATTAAAATGAAGAGCTACTAATTTGTCAATTCTTTCACAGTGGTGAACTGGGCTTGTAAATAATTTGACAATTAAAGGTGCAGATTCATGGGGCTCTATTAGCAGAAATGGAATAATTCATAATTATGTTTTCATTAGTAAACCATTAATAAGAATTGCCACTTTCTTAAGCTTAGAATGAGCATTTTCCATTTACATAGAGGTGCAGGCCGTATTTAACTGAGGCTGCCATTTTGCACGGCCATATTACTGTAGCCCAGAGTGGAAAAAACAAACACTGCCTCTAAAGATGATATTTTACCTCTTAATGTTTGACTTTCCCTGACGTTGTGGCAGTGCTAGTCTTGTCCTCCCTGCTCCACCACTTTGTCTTGCCTTCACCCTCTAAACTGCGTAAGGTTATTGGGTAGACAAAGGACATGCACAAGGCCAAGCTAAAGTAGCCTGGGCACCAGGCCGTTTTCCTTCACAGACTGAGCTGTAGGATTTTTAACATTTTTTTTAGTTTATAATTGTAATTGTAGAGCAAACTTAAGGACCCACTCAGCACTGAATCTTCAGGCTGCGCATATTAAAGAATTGTGTCAAAATAAGGTTTAATAATAACATTTACTATTTTAATCTTTGCAATCTGGATAGACAACTCTTTTGGTCTGAATCTGTTTTACACCTTTCAAGTACATCAAGTTCGCCAAGTAGAAAATGACACCTGTTGGGTGGCAGTCACTTCCAGCAGCTCCCCTCTTTGTGTGTTGTTTTTGTTGGCTCATCTGCCTCCAGCTCATGTTCTGTCAGTCATCGAGGTGGAAAGCAGGGGGTTACCTTGTTTTTGGATTTTATCAACAGTCCCTCAGAGTTTCTGTCCCCAGGGTAGACTGTTCGGTCTTTCACTCTGCAAATTTATTTAAAAAATGTATATCCTACTTAGGTTATTCTACAATCAGACAAAACTCCCAGAATAAAATATTTTTTTCCCAATACTTTGCTGATGTTAGCCTGCATTAGCATGAAAAACCGCTAAAATACTACCACAACACAGGAAAAGTAACCTAAAGACCTATAACCTAAAGAAGAGTTTGAAAACTAAAATAGATTAATTCAATTAAATTCCTAAATACATAGCTAAAGTAATGTTGTCACTTAACATACAGCTACTGGAAGACATGGCACATGTGGGCCACCGTAGGCACTTTCTGTCATGATCCATGTCTTAGTTTTAGTTTTCATCTGCTGTCATTGTTTTTGTCCGTTTTCTGCTGCACTCACACACACCACCTCAGTCACACACACGCACGCACACACACACACACACACACACACACACACACACACACACACATGCTTAGAGGCG
>OMLM01011348.1:143932-155869 GCA_900302695.1 Helostoma temminkii | reverse complement strand
CACTATAAAATAAAGCTGACTCTGAAATAAGACGTTTTGAAATAAAAATTGATGGAATTAAATAAAAAGGTCACATTAATATTTTATTTAATAAAAAGGTCTAAATAATATTTAATAATATTAAGCAAAACTTTTTAAAAAGAACGCTAATTATTTCATAATTTAATTGTCATTAAATATTTTCTCTTATTTACTGAAAGAGTTATTTATTTCATAATGCAAAGCACAGAGGCTGTTTTTTGGCCATTTTAATGCTCAAAAGAAGGCTTAAAAAAGTATTGGTAGTGAAGACATAAAACATTACTACTAAGTCATATTTGTTCGAGAGATTAAGTGGAGGACAGACAGAAACAGAAACAATAAAAAAAAGTAAAGAAAGAAACTGTCTAAATCTTTTTTAAAACCTTTTAGAAAAAAGCTAAATGATGAATCCCTGAGATAAACTGTTGTAGACGTGGCTGCCAGAGAGAATATTGTAAATTCTGCCAGATTTAGAGATGAGAGTGTCTGTGTGTCTGTGATAATAAGTGGTAGTTTGTAAGGCTGTAAGGTCAGAGAGAGAAAAAGGCAGAGAGAGAGCGACCGAAACAGGGAGACAGACGTAACCATGTTTGACAGATGGTGGTGAACCATTTTTCTGGCCCTTTCACAGTATTCTGTTATCATCACAGTGTGGGTGTGATATAACAGCCACCATTCAATATCACAATAATAACTCTGTGCCAACATATCCAACCTCCATTCACCAAGTCTGACCATAAAGATATCTATCATATAGAGATCAATAGGCCTCTCTTTTTTTTATAGGCAACACAACTCAAACTGGACAGAAGTTTACCTGCCTGAATTCTATAACATTATGCTGACAAAAGCAGCTCCGGCCACACTGAGTCCATCTGGTCTCACATTACAACTGCTTTTAAGTAATTGTAGTTACAAACTGCTGCACTTTGTATTTAGTGCTAATTACTAATTGCTCCAGCAATTAGTAATTAGAACAACAGTAGTGATGATATTAAACCTTTACACTTGTTAAACATAAGCACATAAACATTGTTACAGTGAAGATTTTAGCCCAACAGGAGCAGTTTTACATCTGGAAAGCTGCACCTATGTTTGAAACTGTGCAGAAAAGTTTTCATTTTGCTTTAAAACCATCAGTGGGATGTAAAAATGTTATTTCATAGTGTCCTGTAAATATTTCAGTGTACAATTCCTCGGTTTGGTTGATAATGTCACAGGCTTACAGAGCAGGTGAATGTTTTTCTAACCACGTGTCCTAAAATTACATTCCTATGCAGCTAAACTGCAAACGTGGTTATATTTTCATATGAAATGTAATCACCGGATGGATAATGTTTGAGACTATCACAGCACACACATTTTTTCCCTGAACTCAACCAATCCAAAACACAACCATTAAGCAGAACACTGCAGTCAGACAAACCAGATGTTGTACTGCAAGATCAGATATTTTGGCAGAAAATAGGAGCATTTTGACATGTTTGAAAAGTAATTCCATACATAACATACTTGTGATTGCAGTTTCAATGGTTACACACAAACTATTTAGGAGAGAGGCTTGGATTAAGAGGTTTTATCACATTAAATCATTCAGTTTGTAACAACAAACTGAGGATGCAGATAAAATAAGCTTTTACAAAGTTTTTTAAAATGTCCTTTTGTTTAGTGATGGCTGCCATATTTGTACAGAGATGTGTGTGGATGCGTGGGACCCAAGAGTGGTGGGACCATGACATGAGCAGCTTTACAGCATCAGATTTCCCAAAATTTCAGGATGTCAGCATCTTTTTTTACATCTGCCAGCGACTCTCTACAAGACGCTCATGCCAAGACATCTCAGGTGAAAAACTTGGAAAAACATGTGACCTGATCCTTTAGACTGAGGTCACTTTGGAAAACATCAGATATGTATCAGATTTGGGACCACATATGAACGTAACCCAGGTCCCATTTGAATAAATTGGATTTCACTTAACTTGTGCTGTGCAATAACATCAAGATTGAGATTGCTCTCATGCCTTTTTCCATTTGCCACAACAAAATAAAAACAGCTTAATTCTAGAATTAAAGCAGATTTGTCACAGTATGAAAAATTATTCTTGCAAAATGACAGATAAAGTAGAATTAAATCAAATTAAAGCATTTTTTTCTCAAGTGACACTTGAGAAGGAACTGCCCATTTGTTCTGTCATATTATCTGTCTACTCCAGTAATACTTTAATAATAACTTATTTACATAGCACTTATCTAAAACCATAATTGACAAAGTGCTTTGCAGTCTGTTGGTGAAGCTGTCCGTACAGCACTGATTAAATCAAGCAGGATGAAATGCAGTTAAATAATAAATTATATGTGAAAGAAAAACTGTGGCATTTTGGGGAAAACACTTAATTTTCTTTGCATAGTATAGTGATGCCCTGCTGTGTACCTGTACAACCTGTACATGTGTAGGAATAGAAGAGACAATGTGGTATAATGAGCAATTATACTTCACCCACTGGTTATCAGCACTATCTCAAA
The DNA here is from genome assembly GCA_900302695.1 of Helostoma temminkii. Classification (NCBI taxonomy): domain Eukaryota; kingdom Metazoa; phylum Chordata; class Actinopteri; order Anabantiformes; family Helostomatidae; genus Helostoma; species Helostoma temminkii. The sequence continues at coordinate 153,325 of OMLM01011348.1, read as the reverse complement.
GACCTGTCAATGCTTCTGGGTTTAAAGCCGGTGTACAGCTACAGCATTTCACACCCACATGAGCTTTAATTATTGTCTGATTAGACCTGTGGCAGGACTGTGTGGATATGTACAGATTTAGATTTAGATTAACCTTAACCTTTACTCTCCAGTTAGCTTTGTTGCACTTGCCAGATTAAGGCAAATCTCGCAACATAATAGATCCACTTGGCCCTTGTAACAAAAACCCAGCCACATCTTACCAGGTTCCAGTTCTATTACTGTGGAAGTCACGTCTCTGTCCCATACCTAATTGGATCCCTGTGGACTTGTTATAAGATACATAGAATGTGCTGTAATATAACTGTCAGTGTAGACCAATGTACTATAATATTGACACAAAGCTGTTCATCAATTGGTACAGTATAGCATAATACTTTGGTCTAAAGTTGGGTCCAGATATGATTGGGAATTTTAACATCAACTATGACTTCAGGTCTCTTTTATTACTTTTTGAAAATTTACTTTATACTCATTAGGTTGAAGCACAGAGTTTGAGCCTGTAAGGACCTTTTTCAAGGTATAAAGATGGCAAACATAGCTCAGGTATATAGACGAGACAGTATAACCGTTTTGTGGCCTTTATTTGTCATCTTTGAACGAGACAGTAGTTTTTACCTGAAAGCTTTCATTTGCTAAGATGCTCTGGGCTCAACTTGTCAAACACCATCTCTTGATAGAGCACTCAGAGATGAAAAAGATATCAATCTTGTCATCTAAATCCAAACATGACAGTAAACAAGCTGTCACAAAACAGGGTATTTGTTTAACAAATAATTATAATTGGAACAACTTCCACATATACAGAAAGTTTAGATGAAAAGAGACCTGACACCTTTTTTCCTTTTTCACTTTTTACCTTTTGACTTTTAAACCTAAATAAACATGAGACTGAAAGTCTTGTTATACATTAAAAGTAAACTGGCCGCCTAGTTCCTATGAAAGGCTAGGGTATGAAGGCATACATTTTTGTTGACTACGGTCAAAGTGGCTCACAAGGTTCAGAACTAACACACTGAAAACATGACTCTCGCAAAAATAACCTATGGCTTATGAATAGAGTTCAACAAAGTCTGGTTTACTGCTGTGGCCTCCTTTCAGCTGCCGGCTTAAGTGCAGGCCAAACAGAGCATGGTCATAACTCAGACTGCACTCAGCAGTCAGCTTTAATTGACCTGTGATTTTGTCTTCATAAATGGTTCAAGGGAAATGGAGATAGAAATGGTAGGAGTGGAATTAAAGAAAGAAAATGAGCTGGAAGAAGTCTCGTACTTCAAACAGAATCATTTCATCCTGTCTGACGAGGTGTCTGCCTGCAGCTGGATAATAGTGAGATATGCTGAGACAAAAATACTAGACTTATTTCTTAATAAGCACAGAGATTATATAATAGAGTGTTACCCTGAACAGTGGTTAGTATCATGTAAAACTCTTGCTCTCACAAAATGTCTTGATTTTGCTTTTGCCAACAAAAAGTAAAGGATTGGCATCACAATTAAATGGCTCTGTCAACCAGTCAAGTTGCAGTTTACATGCATGTCTGACCAAACTCCTAAACCTGTTTTTGTGACATTTTGAGAATATGACTGAGTTCAAGCAGTTGTGCAAGGAAGAAAGTACCTATATTCTTCTTGCAGGCGGCTGTCCCTGGAAGTGTGCCGGCAGCGTGCAGAGTTTTTTACCGGCTGCAGTGCGAGGATGTCATTTCTCCCGCCACAGCTCCCACACTTCTGCTCCATCTCAGTTTGGATCTGGACTTGGTGGGTCCACCTCCTCTGCTGGCCGCTTCCTATGATGATACATTGGCAGCCGGCGTCACTAATAGGTCAGATCTGTGTGCATATCAGGTGGCTGCGACAGTGAATGACGTCGAGGTGGTTGCCCAAGCTCTCTCAGAGCTGGTACTGGTGGTTGAAGCCTGAGCCCTTTCCACCACCCATGCCAAGGAAGTCGGCAAGATGGCTGGTTTGATTCTGTCTTTCTGTGCTCCCATCATGGTGGCCACTGCCCAGGTCACTGCCGACCTCAACATCTGGCATCACATGTCCCGGATACCGGAGGCTGTCAGGAAGAAGCTACTGGAGGATTGCATCGCCAGCGAGGGTTTATTCAGCCCCTGCTCTCATGCCCTCGTCACAGAGCTTAAGTCAGTAGAGAAAGAGGCTGTGAAATTTTTCACCGTATCCTGCTCGTCTTCTCAGAGGATGGTGAGATTACTGTGACCAACAGCCCGGGTCACAACGTCCCACTCTGGACACAGTGGCTGTCAGTCACTCACCTCCTCCAGCTCTGGCTCCTCCACCACATTCTTCTGCTCAGCTTTAGCTGTGCAAGCAAAAACTGTCCGCGGGATCACGTGTTTGGTTTTCATATGAAACGTTCTGTGATAAAACTGTTTTGTAATACCAATATCACGAGGAACATCTCACTAAAGAGCAGATTCCCACCAGCTCACCTCTGCATCACATATGTCAGTCTACTGTTTAGCTTCCCCACTGTTGCGGTAAGCGTGGTGAACTAAGGTTACATAACCAACACTACACTCATCCAGGTTCTGTTGCATCTTCTCCCCAAAATGCAACGCTCGGAGGCCTTGAGGGGTGTGCCTCTACTTTTTTTGGTTCCCAAAAACTCAGGGGAAATGAGACCCATTCTGGATCTGTCGCAGTTCAACAAGTTTATGTTGGAACATCGATTGGGGGGTATGGTAACAATACGACCGTCCACCCTTCGGCTACTCTCTCGCCACCCATACGTTCTCCGAGTGTGTGAGAACTGTGCTACTACGCAGAGAAGGGATGTGGGTGCTGTTTTATCTAGACGATATCCTGTTGCTGGTGCGGTCCCAGGAGGATGCGCTTCAGCGGGCGATGAAACTTGATGGTGCAAACTTGATGAAATTCGCCGTAAATTGGATAAAGAGCCCTTCCCTGCCCACTCAGGTTATCACCTACCTGGGAGTTTTGGCACACCTGGGAGAATTCGGTCGACATGCTTACATACCTAAGAGCATCACCAGCTCTTTTAGGTCTAGCCTGATTAACTTGCACCCAATAGAGATGCCCCCGCCCCACACATTTAAGGTGAAGTAGCATCTTGTCTGTTGAGTCCGATGCATGCACTAGCTCTGTGATGCACACAGCTGGATGAAGCACCTCTTTGTCCGCTATAGGGACAGCTTGGTAAGTTCAGCCCTCTAATGGAAGGGCTTGTGACATTGGTTGTGTGACACCATATACCATGCTTATGTGGAATCTAGGAATCAGTCCCCGGAAAGCATTTGTGCGCACTCCACCAGGGGCCTAGATGTGTCTGCAGCTCTGCTCAGGGGGGCTTCAGTGGATGACATATGCTCTGCTACATCATGGGCCGTGTTCTTCTGTCTGTTTTTAATTGAGGGACACTGTGTTCCTCTATGACTCACGCAGTGTTGGGTGAGCCACAGATGTAATTATAAGTAGCAGTTTTTTGGTGAGGACATGCTGTGTTCTTTGTTGCTATTGATTTGTGCTTCGGGCCCCAGTGGTCCCTGAGCTGGTTTTCAGGGAAAATCCTGCCTGAACCTCCTCCTATATGTGTTGCACGCTGATGTGGGAGAGGACACTCGGTTCAGTCAGATTAAAGGACCCATACCACATGGGTTTTGTCAAGTTTACATTTTTTTTCAGCTGCTGGCGTGAGGAGGGATAAGACCTATAGAGCGAAAGCCCAGGAGACTGCGCACAATTCACAGAAGCCTGGGTTACGATACGTAACATTTTTCCACCATCACTTTGCATGTTTACTGTTCATGTTCAATAAAGACATCAAAGATCATAATTGGGTTTTATCAACTTATATCTGTCCAATATTATGTTTAGCAGATCTTATACTTTATTTCACAATATGAATGTATGGTTTGCCTCTTTCCTACACTAGCATATTATTATTATTTTTTAAATTATTTTATTACTCTCTCTTTCTCACCTGTAAGTTCAGTAAAATGCACCGCTTCACATGCACGTTTCTCCTCCTGCTCTGTTGTGTTGTCCTGACATTACCTGACTGAGAAGACTATGTCAAAGATGGCAGAGAGAAAGTTCTCACTGATGAAAACACCACCAATATACAGTATATTAAACAACATGATAAACAGAACTCCAAGCTCCAAAGTAAACGAGGCGAGACGAGGGAAATCCTGCAGACAGAGTTATTTCAGAGGCAAATATCCAAGTAGCTTATATATAGTGCTGAAAGTAATATTTTATTCATGTTGCATCTGTTAATTTTCAGTCTGTCATCATACCTGTTATTTTAGCACAGTGATTAAATCTAGACTATCAGACATTCAAGTAATAAATCCCATGTCAGAGGTGCATAAAATACACAAACTCAATACTCAAGTAAAAGTATTTACTTAGAAAAACACTCCACTACAAGTAAAAGTTACTTGGTTACTCACCACATCTGTCCCACGTCTTATTTAATTAAACTTTTCTGGGTTTGGAACGGTATATCTCATATCTGAAATATGAAAATGGCTTACACTAGATTTATTTTATATTTAGGCTACATGTAGATTGTTATTTTAAAACATCACTTTAATTATTATAATCAAAACTGTTAATGATATGAAAAGTATTCATATTTACCATACTGATGATGCAGTCACCTCATTAATTATGATACACTTCTCTCCACTACAGGGAAGTACATGTAAGTTGTAGTGCATTTTAAAAGTAAAAAGTATTGGTACTGGGGATACTGGCCATGTATTTACTTGGCATCCGATCAATTCAAAATTTGGCAGTATTGCACAGCACTACTTTTCACTGCTACAGAACACAGAGTGTTCAGCTCTCTAGAAACCAAATGAGCAGCATGTGCTTCAGTGGCTGACTCAGCTGTAATGAGACATTAATGAAGATGTTGGGTAATTTGGGCTGGCGAGGGAGGAAAGAGGGAGGTGAAATAGGGAGGAAAAGCAGAGGAAGGAAAAGGCAAAGCTCGGGAAGCACCAGCTGCTTTTCCAGATGATCCACAAGGGGAGATACAGCTGTCATCTTAACCCGATTCTCCTCCTGCTCATCACTGAATAGATGGGCAGGGAGGAGAGTCACCTTTTGAAAACCACTTCAGCAAAATGACGTTAATGAAGAAATATTACCACTAGTAATCCCTAAGCCATTGTTGCCACTTGCATCAAATTCCCATGCACAGCTCTCAGTCTTAATATGTGGGCAAGTGTTTCCTTGCATCTCTATCGTGCTGGACAACTCCTCATTGCATTAGTGATATTATGATCTTGTTGGAAGCGTAGCTGGCAGATGCTGTGTGGGAGCAAGGGCAGTAACATGCATTTATCTCAGACTAAGTATACATGTGAAAACACAAATAAAAAGCATGTGCTATGTATCAAGGAAAGAAATGACTAAACACAGATAGAGAGAAGAAGCACATGGAGCCTAATCTAATGGAATAATTGAAAAAAAGAACAATAAGACTCAACGTCATGCTCTCAGTGGAGAGAACACTTATGTCAACGCTTCATCAATCTTAAAATTCTTGGATTTACAATTTTGATAAAGTGCTTTAAAAGTAAAGTTGATGAGTCATTGCTGGCTGAGCCCAGTTTGTTTGAAAGATATGTTGTGTGCTGCCTTGATTACATATCAGTGGTAAAAAGTCTCTTATTGGTTGCATTGTTCATGAAGTTCATGAGGAAAATATAGTAAAAACACCAATAGGTAGCTCCAAGGAAAAACAGGGACATGGGCAGAATCCAACTTACACCCATAGTTGATAATTAATGGGTCACAAAAATAAATACAGAGAAAGTTGTGTAATTTATTCATAAGGAACTCATTTTAAATAGAAAGTCATGTTATGTTGAATGGTTGAAGTGTATTTAAAATAATATGAAATAATGTTTGCAAACAACCTTCATTGTCTGTATTCTTACACAACACAATGGAAACAAGACCTAAGGACAACAATGACATTTTACTACATTTTAAATTATCGAACCTTTAAGCAAACAAGTACTCATACATTCAGCAGACACAGAAGATTCATTTGGGGTTTCTGTCCATCTGATTAATGTAAAGTCAATACCAATAGCCACATAGCTCTGTTTTTGTTGTTATAGGATTAAAATAAATGAGTAAAAGATGCTACAGAGATTCGTATAGCTGAGGAAAGAAGCAGAGTGGGTGATAGTTCTCGGCGGACAGAAGACAAAATTAATGTATCTCTCTCTTTCGCTCTTTCTTACATACAAACACACACACACACACACACTCAATTATTAATTATTACAAATAATTTTAGCTTGAACCTGGACCTCTACAGACTGTTACTATGCTACTGGCACTCTTGTCCTGTCCCATGGGACTTCTTGACTACTTGGTCTATTGTATAAAACTGATAGTACAGTAATGAGACCTCATGATTCTGAGAGACAAGCTGTGAGTACATTCATGGTCTGCTATAATTCCAACCTAATGATTTTCCTTTCAAATAATCAGAATAACATTTCTCTCGATGCTTTACAGATGATGGTAGATTAGTTAAAAGGATATTTATGAAAGCAATTTAAGAAACTAATTTCTTACAGGCAGAGCAGTCAAAATTCTTGACTGACAGACAATATGCTGCAAAAAAGCCTCATTAGAGGGAATTCAGCACTTCCTTAGCAGAGCTTACCGATCAACACTCACAACACAACATTCAGTTGTGATATATTGCCTTTATTACCCTGGCATTTGTCAGAAAATGCCTGTTAAATACATAGTGAAAGTGAACTATTTTTAATTGCAAACATAATAATAATATGTGGGGAAGTGGTATTGTTATTTGAATAATATGAGATGTTTATGTTTTGTGTAAATAATTTTTTTTATTCTTGACTACATTTGTATTACTGAGCCATGGCATTTGTTTTTAGGGCATAGTTGCTGAGTCACACTCTTCAAAAAGTCAGCTTACGCCTCAGTTGGGGTTGTGAACTGCAGTTTAAAAAAACAGGTCTTTAAGGGATTAATGGGATGCTGTTGGACTTACATTTCTTGACTTCAAGCGAGCTAGGTTATACAGAAGGGATCAGCATGAAGAAACACTATCTTCTCCTAATACCCTTTGTTGTAAACTCAACATACTTGATCTGGCAACACATTTGTAGTATATGCTGTCATATTTTCAGCTGCTGACCCGATGTGACCAAAGCTGGCAGTTAAGTTAGATACATTTTTATTTTAGCTCTGTGGTCACAAACTGAGCCCCCTGATAAAAATATATGTGTTCTTGCCAAAAGCAGGCTTGTATGAGAAGATGTTAAATGGAGAATCATATATCGTATTCTCATCTCACTTTCTGGAAACAAAGTAAATAAAAATATTTTCAGAAATGCTTACATTTTTCTACCTACACAAACATTTGCATGTATATATTAAGCCAATCAGGATTAACCTAACAGTACGGGTGCTCCATGGGGATTACTAACACTTGTGACTAAGCAGGGGGAATTCTTAAAGTGTTTACCACATACACTGCAAACACCATATGCTCTAGCCAAACTTTGTACAGCCAGACAAGGATGACTTACCACCCCCACAGGCCCCACACAGGTATGAAAACACTCATATGGTAATCCTCCAGACACATTTGGCATTTTAAAACCTTTACTTAAGCAGGAAAATTATCTAACAACACATCCTTAATTATAACTGCCTGGGGGAGTAGGAGCAGAGCAGGGGAAGATCCAAATACTCAAACACTGACGCATCTGGAGCTGCCCAGCACTGTGAGTTCAACTGCTCAAGAGTTGTTGCTCACCGATTTGCTCAAGGGCACTTTGAGGGCAGCAGAGGGGGAGGAAACACTGTTACTCATCTGTCCTCCTACGCACATTTTTTCCAGCCAGTCTAGGAATTCAAGCCAACAGCCAAAAAAAGGTTCTGTAACCTTTAGGCTGCAGTTTCTTCCACCTCCAAACATGTAGGCATCTTACCTCCAATAAGTAAGTAATGACAAAAATAAGTAACTAAGTAATGACAAAAATGTCAAAAACATATGGTTCCTGCAATAAAGTTCTAATAATTGTTTCTAACACACTGAAGTGTCAACATAAATCTCATAAATTCAGGTCTTTTATGGGCTGTGGCACAGAGAGTCCCACATCAATAAATTCACTGTACAATACAATGCATCTTCGTGTGACACTTACTGACCCGTTAGGCAGCATGTAGTAGGTTTTCTGTGGCACCTGGCACAAGCTGATGTCTAGCCATGCTTGTCGGAGTCATCCTCATCTAAAATGCTTTTAGGATGATTAACTTTTAGCTACTACAAAAAGTTGTGCATTGATTTAGATAAGTAAAATGATGGTTTAAGGTCAAATTCAGTATCACATTTTTGGGTGTCAGATCTCTGGCTTTCTTTTTTAACAAAATCTCTATCTTATCAACACGAGAGCTTTGTGATCTCTAACCTCTTTTTAATTCTGCTTTCTGTCACAGGAGACACAGGGGCAGTGAGGCCACTGTGACCCTGCGGTCACTCTGACTCTGTTTGAACTTTTACAGCACTGTATGTTAGAATATATTGCTGCTCATGCTGTTGTTTGCTTCTGTTCAGAGGTTCAACACTCTGGCCTGTTAGCACTTCCTGACTCAGTGGCCTCTGTCCTCCACTCAGCAGGTTGCAGCTGCTCTTACAGAAAATAAACACATGGTCCAATAAAGCAACAACTAAAAAGCAGAGCCCATATTTATCCAACTGATAAAAATGACATGTTGGATGATTAAATGACAAAATGTTTTATGCCTACCCACAAAATAAAAAATAAAAGCGTTTTTTAGTTTCCTAGAACTTAGAAACAATCTTAACTCTACAGAAGCACACTGAGGGCAGAGGTTGATTGAAGCAATGTGTTTATTTTAAAAACAGGCAGGCACATTATTGCCATTTGTTTTGAACACGTAATTATCTACATTATGTGCATTTGTCAGTTTTGGTCTACAATGTGCAATTTGTTGTGTTAAATATTCCATGTTAAATCTGAAATTTGTATACAAATACAACTTTCTTAAAATCACAATTACTACCTGCAAAGAATAAATAGGCAAAACCCTTGTCTATGATCGCTGCTCAGAACATATAAGAAATTAATCTGAGTTCCTCTTGAAGTTTAATGGATCTTTACACAACTTGAAATAGTTCTCGGACAGCCACAAACTCCCTCTACCACATATCATTCTAGATAAGGGGTGTTGCTGGTATTTTATGAAACAGACAATGCAACATTCACACCACCTTCACAATGTAATTGGCAGGTTGTGTAGTTGTGAGAGGAAAAAAGTCAGAGAATTGAACTTT
>OMLM01011348.1:122640-143912 GCA_900302695.1 Helostoma temminkii | reverse complement strand
TGTTTTTTTCATTTTTTTTTTTTTTTTTTTATTTATATGTCACCAACCGAGTGCAACCCTGAACCCCATTTCTAAATGATATCACATCTCTCCCCCCTCCATGATGGTTAACTTTTCACTTTACCTTCAACTGTTTGGACCAGATACAAACACTTGATCATAAAGTACCTCTTACTCCCACATTTCATCTTCAGTCACAGCAGCCACTTGATACATGTGTTATTCCTCACACTCAGAAACTCTTTTTACTCCTCAGCTGGCTCACACAGCACTCTACTCTGTATTTTTTACTGTAAAAGTTTGATAAATGCAGGGCCTAACTAAAATTCATCTTGACAGATGATACACAAAGGTATAACACAGAATATGTACATATAGTATTACCTCAGAGCGAAGTACAAACCCAGACATTATTTCAGAGACATACAAAATTATGAATTCTTCAACATATCGCTACGAATGCACACCTGAGCTCCCTCACAAAATCTCAGGTTCCTTCAGGCTCACTGTTCTCTGCCAAGTTTTAGGTTTGCATAAAAAAAGCGTAGACATTCAGATTTCTCTCAAAAAAGAAAAAGAAAAAAGGCCCGCAGTAAAATCAACAAAAACACCATCACATGTCCACCAGTGGCTCATTCTCCCTGTCTGGAGTTCATTTCACATCTCTAAATACTCTTACAACTCTTGGTTGAGCTCTGGTTGCCAGACCTGTGCATTATCAGGCAGCAGTGGCTGCTGGCTGAGCCACGAGTCTGCCTCTGTACTTGTGTTCACAAAGTGAGTGTGTTCATATGAATGTGACCAGTGTTTAAAATTATGATGGTGACATTTCGTTTCATATAACTTTACCTCAGCTTGTATATAACTATAATGATTAAAGCCGTGCAGCTTGGCACTTTGTAAACAGGCTTTGACAAAGATGAAACCAACCATACCAGCATGCCCGTCATGTAGCAACGGGAAAGTGTTGTGTTGCATTCCACTTTGCAAATTAATACAAAGCAATCTTATCCATTTCAAATTAAATCTACAACACAATAAAGTGTGAAGGAAGTGAAGGGGATTGAGCGTTTTCTGAAGCCACCGTATTCTCCTGAACATTCTTCTTACACAGCAACAGCATCCTAACTAAGACACATTCATTAAAGGTTGTCTGCGTGTTGCCATGGCGATGACTGATAACATATTCATTGTTGTCGTGTTGCTATGTGACTGTTCCTGACAAGAGCTTCACTGGCCTTTTAACCACTTACAACCCCATTAGCTGTCCTGTTGACTGTGGCAGTACACTCCGAGGAGAGATAATACAGTGGGAGGAGTGGAACAGAGAAACATAAAGGTTTACTGCACACCCATTAACATTTTAAAACAGATTTACAACACAAGTAGTGGCAGGGGTTTGTATGAAAATTAATGCATGGTTTAACAACAGACGGTCTTCTTCTCTTCTCACTGGCAGTAAGATAGTAGTAAAAAATTTGGCCCATTTGGGACAGTGCCCAGAAATTGTTTCCTCACTACTATTTCTCACCCAGTGACGCAGGTATAATTTCTCTGCAATTGTCCCACTCTCTTACGTCTTTTAAACAAACAGATTGTGTGCCAGCTCAGAGTTAGTCAAACCATAGTGTGGCGTGTTTGTGGGGGCTGATACTTTGAATTATACAGCAAAAGATAGCACTGGTTCAGTCTTCAATAGGGCTGTACTATTTATCAGCAATATATATTCAGAGTTGAGCTGTAGAAACCACACTGCCAACAAATAATAGGAGTAAAAGCAACAAATAACACATGCAGAAAGCTTTTGTGAACAATGTGAACGCTTCCTATTTATAGTGTACCTCAAGAAACTCAAACAATATTAATTTTATTAAAAAACATTTAAAGCTAATGGACTAAATTAGAGTGCATTGCTCTTTCCCTGTGTAAGCCTGCAAGATACATTAGCACTATTATTTGTTTCCTTCTCTTTGCGTCATTTAAATGGACCTCATGGATAACTCTGCACTGTGATTGCATAAAAATCACATTTAATACTTTTGAAATGTTTATATATATGAAACCTAAATTACTTTGAGATGGATTATTATTTTTCCAAACTGTACATGCTCATAACTGTTTTTTCCTGAGATGTCTGGAACAAACTGATGTTTTTATAGGCTACAGAATTAGCAAAAAGCAGATTAAACTACTCATACTGCATCAAAAGCAAAAGCAAACAGGGGCAACAAATGATGAATCTAAACTTCACCATGCTGCAAACTGTTATAATATTACACCAGCTGGATCATCTATGTAAAAGCTTTATCTGAATCTATTAGATGTTATTTTATGTCAGACATTTGCTTGTCATTTCATCATGCTCATCTCTTGCTCACGTCATCTGTTAGAAACAATAGACAAACGCAGTAATGTGCAAAACCAATTCATCCAAAGAGCCACCTTGGCTCAGAGAGGCTGCATGTCTCATTCACAGAGTCACAGTTGAAAGCCTTTACTTTCAAGCCTGTGATCGAAGAGGACATTGTAATAACACGGTCAAGGTGAAAGGAAAAGTCTGAGATCTGCTGATAAAATGCATCGGTGAGAGACCTGTGGGAGAACTAAGATCAGTTACTGCTGATTGAATTTGCTTTGTCCAACAGACAATTGAACATGTGGCCCCATGCTGCTCCACACAGCTATTTCTGAGTCATGAATGATTGATTATGCATCGAGATGTGACTCAGACACTGAACAAACATTAAAAGAGCTGAAACTATTTCATCTTAACTGAACTCTGCAGGACTAATACAGAGGCTGATTGAAGTTACATAATACTTCCTATAAATGGCTTTATAATGAGACCCTGTACTGTATGTATTGTGAGTATGTTGCAAACAGGGGAGCTGTGAAGCCTGTAAGTCACTCCAGCTGCCTGTGAGGGATATATGTCAACTGGCAGAGAGTTATGGGGATGTTTGTTGTTTGTCCTCATTGTCTAGTGAGCAGGAGTCTACAGACCTAACTGCAACATCTTAGTGAAAAGTTCAATCCTCAATTCCTCTTTATTGACCGGCCACAGTCACTTCCTAATCACTCCCTAATCTGAACTGAATCATACTGGCTTAGAGTCTCAGTATAAATGCCATTTCATTAAAGGTGGAATTACACCATGTCTGTAAAACTACACACAGTTTTGCAGAGAAGTAGAAAATGGGCTCAACTTCTAAATGTCAGCAACATGCAGTATGTGTAGCAAACTGACGTGACTTGCTCAGCTTTAGTGTGTTTGTGGGTTTGAACAATAACAGAACAGTGGATAACAGATATGTGAATGATACACCCTCAACCTTTTTCATTTGCATGATTGATGCATGTGTGTTTAAATTTACATTTGCTATCCTAAATTTAAAGAAACGATTGTGGTTAGGGTTAGTGGACATAGTTCTTTCAGTGTAAATAAAACTTTTCAGACATGGGATATGTAAGACCTGCCTTTATTAGCTATCTGTCCTTTGGTCACTTTAATGTTAATGTTCCTCCTGTTCTATTTAAACGTATTTAGCTGCATCACAGTATGCATGTGATACATGTCATACGTGCAAGTTTATTTTAGTTTCAATCCACTTTATGCACATACATCAACAATATGACCGAATTTCAGATTGAAGAGCAGGATTAAATTCTTTGAAAACTTGCCTGAGTTATATATCTGGCTGACATATCAGCTGAAGCTGGTCACCCTTTTCTTATCTTTTCATTGTTTTTTATAAATTTTATTGTTAGAGTTCATGTTTGCTGCTGATGCTGCATGCTAATGTTGGTGCTCTTTACTCTCTAAATCTGTTTCGCAACTTTAAAATTATTGGGGTTTTACTCGTGATTAATACACCACAGACACCATTACCTGACAGTGCAATGGTGGTGAAACGGACTAAGTTGTACGACTGCATTTTCTTGCAGGCTGTCTGTTTTCCTGTAATATGAATTAGTCCCACAGCTCTCATGACTCCCATGAGAAGTGCCTGCCACTGTGACATTGTGACCAGAGTGTTCACACAGAAATTAAGCAAGCATGATCAGCAGAATATGAGTGAAAGGAACTAAAGCTTCACTGTGCTTAAGATTATTACATGGTATTTTGATATATTTGTATGTGGTGTATATATTTATCGCTGCATATATTTTTAAGTTTGCAGTTCCACTAGGGTAGTTACACTTCATTTCTCTAATACACATGATAAGAGACATGCATTACAAAGAAATTCAGAGCATACCTTATGTTATTGCAGTTGTCACACTTCTGATGATGGACGTGCGTTCCTGAGCCTTTAATACTGAATTATACTGCAAATTTAATTGGACAAATACTTCATTGCTTTTCATTTTCTTTGTTCTTTTCTTTGACTATTACTTTCTGCAGTTCCGTTGGTGTGTGTTGGGTTGATTTTATTGACAAATTTATCAGCATTTAAACCTGCTATCAATGTTATATACTTTTATAACACTATACCCTTTTCTAAGAGACAAGGTGCACAATTCAGTGAGAATTACAAAGTATTCTCTCAGCTCTGGTTTTGGAAGTCAGGTTGAAAAAGTCAATCTGTGGTTTGCCAGAGGTGGTAGAGGAAATTTCTATAGTATATTATATTCGATTTCTCCACCTCTTTCAATTTCATTTCCATTTTAGAGCCAGAGTATATCATCTAATATACAGTAGTTTCTGTCAATTTAGTCTGAACCCTACAGCCAATTGCTTTCAATCCACTGACATTCTCTTTGCACCGTGGTAGCCAGCAGGCAGTGGAGGGTGCTTTAATTATGTAACATACAGTTAAACAGGTAGGAGTATTCATATACAGTATACCTTTTTTTTATACCACTGCATTCTCATCATTTTAGACACATTTCTCAAACTGAATGTACAAAAGGATGGAAATGACTGGAAATGACTAAAACCTGCAGCACACCACTTGACAAATTTAAATCTTTTTTTCATCTATTTGCTTCTCTCATGATTGACAGATCAAGCAATTGAATGCAGGATTATGGCTTTTGACAAGGTGTCCCTGAGATTTCCCTCATGTTGTCTATTGCATTTAGCTTTTTGGTCCTTCTAAAGGGACTCTCTCTGGTCAAAATGAATTTGTCAATGGGAAGTTGATTCCCCCTGTGCCCCAGAGTTAAAAGCTCATGAACTCTCAGGATTGATTTCAGACCAAGGGTTGTCTGGTTTCCTGGACGCTCCTGATTGGCCTTTTGCTGCACTAAATGCTCCCTCAGGGGGTGGGGCTGATGGGAAATGAAGCCATTTTAAGGCTTGTTGGCTGTAAATCTCCAAGCTGAAAGGAAAGTTGGGAACCATTTTGTTTAAATGAGCAAGTTTTCAATAGCTAAACTAAACTACTGTTTGCTACTACTACTAAGGAACTGATGACAGAACTGAAGAAATGAGAAAAAGTAAAAGTATAATAAATACAAAATAACCAGTAATATCTTTTGTTAAAGTTCTGTATCAGTTTGAATTTATATTAGATTATATATTGTGTGTCTGGCATAATATAACACCACATAATATTCTTCAAGGGAAAACAATTTATTACACAAGTCATCATATACTTATTCTAAAGGAAATCTGCATATGAGGATGTATAGTTAGAAGCTTCTTAGGTAAAAAAAAAATTTCACAGTCTGCTGGGTAACTTACTGCTCTGCAATACATTACCCAGTATATTAGTATGATGAGTAAGTTTATCATTTACATAGTAAGACAAACCTCACTGGATAGTCCATCCTTGATCATGAAAACACACAGCAAGCACAATAAAATGCACACTTTGCAAAAACACCATCTACTACTGGTTGGCTCTTTGACCTTATCGAGGTTGATGTGTGTGTGTTTCCACATCCTCTCACCTACCAACAGCATCAGCACAACCAGGAAAATTAAACTACATCAGCACAAACCTCATATCATACCAAGCCAAAGCAATCTATCATAAATTTACCTGAGAACAGAGTAGAGTGTGTCCAATAGCCACAACTGCAATAACGTCTCATGTAACAATTTTGCATTTAGAGTAAAATCTTGGGTAAAGATAATGCAGGCCAAAACATAGTGCCAATATAAGAATAATGCAGGGGAAAAACAAAAATGAAGACCTTGATTCATTCACCAGGGTGGTGCTTTGGTGTATTAGTGTATTTGTAAGTCATTGTCTACACTAAGAACACAGATGATCCTCTCACTCAAGTATAAAAAATATCAGTTGGCAGTGTTTCATAAAGTGTTTGATTTGGTGACAACTGCCTAAACCTATATACACATTATATACACATTAGTTGCCACGTTTCAGCAGGTTGTGCGAATAAGGAATAAAATCAGAGGGGTTAAGATAATTAGAGCTGTGCTGTGACCTACAAATCCATGCATTTTTACATGTACACCTCAGTTTTACATAAGCCAGAAAAAATATGGTAAAAGAAGAAACCTACAACATGAAGACACAGATCCTCTGTGGGAGAAAGGAATGTTTATCAGGATCTTATCTTCAAATCCACTCCTCTGAGTATACTCTATAAGTGTAGTTGTGTAATTCCTCCCACAAAAGCCCACAAATGGTTTATTGCATTATGACGTTATGGTTGTTCACTGTGTATGACACACATAGAGGATGAAGCACTTATCACATCTATCCTGCATCAACATGCATCAACAGTTGAGTAACACATTAGATATCTGCTCTCAAATTTACTTTCCCCTATGTAAAATGTCTGCAAGCGGTACTTAATATGAACCAATGACATTATTTCTGTGTGAAAGAATGTGAGCGGAGAATAATTACCCCAAAGACAAGATTGACTGATATTGATGTTGAGGTTCAGTGACAGGAGAATGCTACCTTTAGTTTAATCTGCAATTAAAATGTACGTCTAACACCTTGTCAAAACTCGTAATGACATAAATGAGGCTGGACACATAATAACCACAAAGCCTCGAAAGTCACAATTGTTTTGAATCAATCATCTGACACACAGTAGAAAACAATAGAAAAAAAATAAGCAGTTGGACGGGAACCGGACAGTCTGGAGGCTGTGGCAGAAAAGGTATGGTGGACAGGAGCAATGCTATCACGGACAATCCATCTCTTCGGCTATTATGATGAAATGTGGCAGTTAGGAAATAATAATCTTTAGCATGACTGGCAAATTGTTAAATGATTATAAAAGTTTACTCAACTAGTTTACTCAACTGGTTCATTAATCAGGTAATTATGTCAGCACAAGAATCCCTACAAATGAAAATACAAAATGATTAGAGAATGAAAACATGTAGGTTTAAAAAACAGCAAGCTGAACGTTGGGTTCAGCTCACTACCTAATAAACTGACGGGAACTAAAAGGTGGACATATTTTATGTGTTTTTTTAGAGTGAACAGTTGAAAACATCCTATCCTTGTATTGATATGCTGTAAACAACCATTGTTCATAGCAGAGGTCAGTTTTAGATGAGTGGAACACAAATTCTCCTGTTGTTTTGTGTTGTCGGGGAGCTGCATTTGTTCAGACATTGAAGCAGGAATTTTTTTTAATCTCTTTGTCCTGAAAAGGGTATGTGTATATGTGTGTGAGTGAAAGAGTGAGGGACAGAGAGAGATAATAGAGATAAAGTGAGTAAAGCCTGGGTTTCTCTTAGATCCATATAAGTCCTCCTCCAGCTCTGCACGGTAAACAATCAGCAGTTTATTATGAGGTTTGAGATGGACACGATTGATGCATTATGCTTCTACCTTTGAGGGTCTATTGCCTGAAAATGTGTCTTCATCCTCTACAATTAATCTACTCAGCCTTAATAAAAGCATCCATTACTAAGGCAGCGGCATCGACAGGCAAGAGCAGCATGTTTACTGATGAATAATCAAACACAGGAAAGTACTGATTGGTCTGCTGATCAAAAACAACCTCCAAAGCTGCTGCATTACTAAACAAGTGTTTTGCCAATCAGTTGATTGACAGAAAAGTAGATTGTCAGTCTGTAAACCAATGATTTTATCTTAATCATCTGTCAACTAGTGTTCTGCACAAGTAAGTACAAGCAGGAAGAAATACTACATTTGTTTTCTCAACATATATATAGAAATACGGTATCTTTAGATTAAATAAACAGGCAATGCTGACTTACAGTACTTTCCAGCAGGATCAACATACATATTATTAAAAACACAAAGACACAAGACAGATAACAGAGACTGCTTTTAACTTGCAGTGCCTTTGCTTGTGGGGTTTATTTTTATTTTACCAGCTCAGATAAGGCAAAACAAAACAGGCAACGCGAACACTGGGGAAAAGGTAATTCTGATGTATTTATTCACTCTTTGGTCTTTGCTGAGTTACACCATTCTCTTAATATGCTTTTTACTGATACCTGTAAGAATTCAGCAAGAACTGTCTGGGGACACCACCCACGACTGCTTTAAAAATGCAAATATGCCACAGACATAGAGTACTGTAAATGTCTTTTTAATAAATGAAGGAAATAGCAAGTAAAGAGATCTGTTTTGGGACTACAATATTTTCACATTATTTATTTTCCATATTTTCCACTGCCAGAGATTATTTTTCTGGTTTTCCACGCTTTCCACTTGAGTTGGTCTCCTTTCTGACGATGCAACCCTGCTGTACTGTATAACCATCAGAAATACACAAGACTGCATGCAGGCAGTGAGAGTGGATAACATGCAATGTTGAGAATGTGTTTGATTTGACATAAAACATGTCTGGGGCAGTGGGAGTGTAGAGATAAAAGAACTGGACTTGTAAGTGAAAGCCACAAGCCACATGTGTGAGGAGGGACAACAACCACCACCACAAAATGGCACTTTTCACCTCCATATTTATTAGGCTTTGATAAAGGAACAATGACTTGTGTGCAGCTGTGCAGCATACAAGAGCAAGAGCAAGTAGAAAACCTTGTTATCTTCTTAAAGATCTAGTTAAATAGTAGTTAGAGCATCTTTAACTTATATAACGTAAAGATGATGTATCATCTAAAAATTAATAAGATCGTTCAGGGATTTGATTTAATTGCTCAGAGGTGGTCAAGGTTGAGCAGGACAGTCTCTAGAGAATCACGTCACTGTGACTCCCTAGAGACTTAATTTCATCTGCATTGTTAGCTCAAGTTTCCATGATATGCTCTACTTGCCTCAGTAATAAAGGCTTAAGACACAAGATTAACTTTAAAGTTTTTCCTGGAAGCCACTGAGATAGTAGACAACAAGCAGTCCAGGTATTAAAAATAAATGCTTGTATAATAATTCTGAACTGTATTAAAAAAACAAAAACAACAAAATAACAAACTTAAACAAGCTATGTTGTCTTTTGTGCAAGCGCATTTTGAAACATTTAATCAACAAGCTTAAAATTCAGACAAAAGTAGGTGAATGCTGTCAAAAGCTGTGAACACCTCTTCTTCTCACAAATGTATATTGGAATGAATCAAGACATGGTTTAAGCACATCAGTGGGAAGGAGATGACTTTAAACTTTAAATACTCTTATTTTCACACTGAGTGCTAGTGCAGGTAAAACAGCAAAGTAGATGTCTATTCACTGTGGCGCAGTCACAGTCTCATAAGTGATTATCGGGGCGCAGGGGTGTTTGGTAATTAAGTGGAGGAGCTCTGAAGTCCTGGAGCTGGTCAGCATCCATGCCAACAATAGCGTGACACCCAACAGCAGCAGGAAGAGGAAGAACAAGCTGATTAACTGCTCCTTTTGCTCACTGTGCATTCACCTCTCCTCCTCTGGCAGCAGCTGCATGTTTGCTGTAGAGTATGGATGTAACTCAAGAATTGTGACAGGGACTATGGAAACTTGGTCAGCGGTCTCTATACAGTCATCAATCATCAAATATGGCTGCACAGCTCCACAGCCACACACACAGTTATTTTATACCCAACTTAGTTTGTTTGACTTGACTTGAACTCTACAGGTGAGACCTCAGTTTGTTTTCTTTTCATATTGCTGATAGAAAAAAAAGGTGATGGACAACTGAAAATTGATTAATTTATACTCAAACTTCAACTCATTTTTCAAGAACAGTCTCTAGGGATATAGAACATCAAATACTAATCTAATCCTGCAGAAGAGCAATAAAAATTGGTTTTACTATACCTATTAAATATGTCACAGCTCAGTATGAGAAGATATTGGATGAACAATGATAGGCACACAGGTAATTACTATAGCAATGACTAGAAAGGCCTCCACCAGAAAAAGTAATTGGAAAAAGTTCCTGTTGTGTTTCTGTAATGAGGGTGAAATATTCAGAAGCAGAGAGACAGCAGGACGTATAGCTCACGTTTTAGATTCAAAATAATTATTATAAAAAACACACATTAAATGTATTACTTTTAACCATATGTGCTTCAAAACTCAAAATGTGCCTTGTAAAAAAGCTGTAAGTTAGTTGTAAGTTAGCTTTTTGTGATTGCAAGTGAGAATATGACTCGTAATAATTCATCAGAGGAGTGTGATGAAGTGCTGGCCCGTGCATTCAGTGGCGTTCAGCCCTTCTGCTCAGTCACTCATGAAGACAGAATAGATTTAAGCAGACAAAGAAACCCCCTTATGGCACAAAAAAGGATCTGAAAAGGGACAAAGCAAACTCAGCCACAATAAAGAAGAAGTCAAAAGAATAACAGCTGTCAAACAAACAAACAAACTAAAAAAAAAAAAAAAAAACTGCTATAGAGGGCTGTCAGTCAAAACAATCCCTAAGAGATGTGTAACAGAGAAAATACTTTGCTGCCGTCTTGCCACTTAGACATAAACAATTCATCAGATAGAAAAATAATAAGGACAAAAAGATTGAATAAGATGTTAATTATGGTTTCTGTGGGAAACATAAAAGCAGAGAATGCAGAAAGGATGGCCAGAGCTGCACCAAATCAACATAAAGGGAAGTTAAAGCATGAACAAGTCTCACTTGTGTTTTAGTGCTTTCATATTCAAATACATAATATTTAATGAGTTGAGGGACATGCAGTACAGTATATGTGAGGTATCAAGAGATTAATCTTTGTCAGATCACTGGATTCACAGTTATACCAATGGTAAAACAGGAGGAACCATAGACATTACAAATGTCTCTTCAACTGACTTTTTAGTTGAAGAAAGAGTCAATTAGAGCACTCCAGCTCCTTACAACTCAAAATACGTCTTAATGCGTCACATAATGGCCTAAATTAATCAGTTCCACATTGACAAGGAAAGGTCCTCTCCTCCCTCTAAGTGGGCATCTGGGGATAGGAGCAGTTGCTCCGACGTAGGTGTATGGTCAGAGATATTTATCTACGTTCTCTCCCTCTTTGTTTTCCTCATCTTCTCTCTCTCACTCTCTGTACTTCCCTTTGAAGACATGAAGAATCTCCCTTCAAAGTCATGTGTTATTTGGTTCAGAAAAGGCCAGTGCTTTAAAAGCCTGGCAATTATGCCTCTCTCACTTTTCTGTCTGAAAATAAACAGCAGGACGCCCGCAGGAGGACCAAATAAACATGCATGCAAGTACACGATGGATGTGTTATGTACATGTGCAGAAATCACACACTCTTCACGCACACATGATGTTGCTGGGGCAGTGCACCTACCAGTGCTGCCAAACTTCAGCAAGAGCATCATTAGTGTTTTCTGAAGCGTGCATTATTATTGCTACAGTAGCAAGCTGATTTTTTTTTACCCTTCAGTTGCTAAGTAAGACCATTGATAATTGATGCATGGCCTTCAGCTATAACTCAAAGCTTACTATATTTATTTCACAACTCTACACCGCAATGCTGTAGGGAGAGCAAAAAGTACCATAGGATCAGGGTCAAACTGAACATTAATACTCTTCTCTCATCAGTCTATCAGTCAGACTGCTATGGCTCTGCATACCAACTCCCTGCATCAGTTGTCATTAAGATGAATGACTGCTAATAGTTAATTACAGAACAAATGGCAATACTGTGGTTGAGCAGCATTTATTCTCCCCGCCGTCTCTGCATTCTCTCCTCCAAATTACCTTTAATCAAACTACACAGCTTCACGGGCAAACTTTAATTGCTTAACTGAGAAACCAAACTTTATTTAGCATTTTTCAAAATAGCATTTAGAAAGTGTAGAAAACTGCAAAAATGGAGATAGATGAATATGTGTTGAAGCCACACAGCAAAATCAAGAAAACAAAAGGATTTAAAGATTAAGAACTAATTTAAAAGCAAAGTGAAAAAGGAGTGAAACATAATATATGGATGGAACATAATTATATGAGAGACTTTGAATAGTTCCTCCAGAACTTTGGATTAGACATGAAAAATATTTTAAGATTTTATAGAATACCAAATACAATTATTGTAAAAGAGAGAAAACCAATAACACAACAATTAACAATAGGATGAGAATGTGATAATATTCAGGCATTAAAAAAATAAATTAAATTGACAACCAAGGGAGAGGAACTCACAGTGGTGTAATCAGATTAGAGCTGATATACAGATGATTTGCTAATGCAAGCTGAAAAAAATGTTTAACATATTAACTATTTAATCTTAGTTAGTAATCATACTAAATGTACTTAAACTTTATTGTAAAAACAGCTGCAGAGGTGTACTTGAGGTCTGTTATTTAGATCCTGGGCTCTACTAGTCATTTTAAAATAGCACTTCATTAGAAAGTGTTATGGTGGAAGAGTTTTAGTCAGTGGTTTAAAATGTAATTAAGGTGAATGGGAATATTTTCAGACAGTGTCATGACTCCAAATTTAATTCTCTGAATTTTAATTGGGCGGTTCACAACTATGAACACGGGAAGAAAAGTTGGGAAAAAATAAATCACCTTCATCTGTTCCCTGAAAAGTGTTAACATTCACAGCATTAAACGATTTCTTTAAGCAAAGCTATCTTTTGAGAAACACATACTAGCTGCTTTGTTGTCCGGTAATAAATAAGTTGCATATTAAAGTCAGCAGACTATTTTTTCTTAATTTCACAGATTATGAGTATTCCTAAATGGGGAACAGTCGAAGCAATGAACGTTTGTTTGTTTCTCCATCAGTAATGTTGAGCTTTTCAATTATGTCCATGTAGATGCTTTTCAGAATGGTCTGCCTGTTTAATCAGAATCATTCAACAGTTTAATCAAACATGAGGTGCACACAGAGAGCAAATTAAAAAAGTAAGTGTTACAGTAAACAAGGTTGAATTTCTGGGTTAGCAAACATTAGTAATCCTCAAAATTACTACTAAGAGCTGTGCAAAGAGACTAAGACTACATTATCACATAATTGTAAATAGTCAGGTGGTATAGTATGATATATAGGAAAAAGTGAATGCCCTATAATAAAAAAAGTCTATCTATCTATCTATATGTATATGTATATGTATATTGATATTGATATTATTGGGTATTTTTCTGTTAAGTGCATGCAGTTTTATTTTTATATCGGACTAATGATTTAACTAAAAACTCTCAAAAACATAACAGCTTGGAAAATGGTCACCACATTGGAAATTAAACACTGAACAGGTCAGAGTAGACTTTTTCAACATAGTTTACAAAGTTTAAACAACATAAATGTATCATATCAATTTATGTAAATGTATGTAAATGTGTATAATCTTGTTTGTTTTTCTCCTTGTATAGGGCACAGAACATCTCATGTGGCTCCCGGGAGTGCTTTCGGGTGCTTAGTGTTCAGCTCTGTCAGGGGTAATTGTGTTGTACAGTCTGACTTAAACAAGCATATGTGCTACTAAGATACAGTATAATGTGTGCTTTTGAACTATTAAAAGCACACCAGTGAGCCACATTTTTGCACTGGTTGACATGTTTTTTCATTACAAAAAATATGGGCACTGCAGTTGTATAAACACATGATAATAACAACAATAACTTATACAGTCTCTGGAGAGTAGTTCCTGTAAGACAGAGGCAGAGGCCACACTTGTGTTTACAATGTTTTTTTAGGTTGTCACCTATTTATGAAGTTTGACTCCAATATACAATGTCTGAGAAGGAGTGGAGCAACGATGACGCACGAGAAGAAACTGTCACATGGGATCAATCATACGTACGAATTGGAGTACTGAGAAAAGAATACACAACAGAGGAAGAGACTGAGACCAGCACCTGACAGTGATGTTACCCCATCGGCTGATAGCAAAGCTGATTGTGTTGAGGCAAATAATGCAGATGCTACGATGAATGAACTCAAGGAGCTGCAAGGATACACCAACCCGACTTCTCAGCACACCTAATATAAAGTTTCTTCAGGGTGAACAAAATAAGCTGACAATAACACAGAATTAGAAGTAGACAAATAGATAATCATGATTTTTAGACATTCACAACCAGGTGCACAGAAGTTCATTTTCTAATGCTGTCATATACATCATACAAATGAAATAAAAACAGGACTGTTTACAATATAAAGTATTTTTCCTCTCACTGATGTGATTTAATTGTTTATGGACAACAGTGGAGCTCTATGGCTGAGAAAAACAAGCAAAACAAGCTTTGGAGTCAGCTTTTAGACTTGCAGTTGTTGTAGTTGTTTCTCATTTGCCACATATCCATAAAACGTTTTTATGAGCAAATGCCAAACACTAATTGTTTGAATTTCAAGGAGTTATCCATCACTTCTTTCCATGCACATATGCTTGACATTAGGGCATCTTTCCTGCAGTGTGGGCTGAGTGATGTATGGCAATAAAATATGAGCATAAAAATTGAGTAAACACAAATGACAAGACACAGTAAACATCACCCAACGAAATATATTCATAGAGATGCTACAAAGCTGAGTTACAACAGCACAAACACCAAAAAAAACAACTTTTCCTTCAAGGAAGAGAAACCTGTTATGAATGTGCATACACATCGATGGTTTTGTGGTTGCTGATGTGCTCTTGCAAGAGTCTAACTACAGAGGGAAAGACGCTGCCTTTCAATTCTCCTGCACACGAAGAAACAACTGAGCTTGTCTGAACTTGACAAGTTACCAGTCTAAAAAACAAAAGTTCTGACAGCTTAAATTAAACTTTTGTAGAACCATCAATTTTTTGTGCTTCTTGAGAGCCTAACCTCTTGCCTTCAGGGATGGCTTAGCAAGTAGAGACACTGTCCTGAAGGAGTTAAACAAGGTTCAGGACATCATGTCAGCAAGCCGGAAATCTGCTTTGGTGTTTATGAGAAAGGAAACAAACCTATCACCTCTCTGGAGTTAGAAAAATACATTCTTACAGGACTCATCTGCAATGTCATGGTCATAAAATTCTCTGGGAAAAGACTGTGCAGTGTGATATTGCTTTATCAAATGTGAGAGCAATATAAATCATATTTTATCAGTTGTCAGTGGATAACAGTAAGATACCTTGGAGAAGTGAAATCAGCTGGAGTATTCTCCATCTTTTACTGTCAAACTTGAAGGTAACAATGCTGATTGATGTTGAAAGAGTGTGCAAGGCCTTCGGAAAAGTTACTTTAACTTTGGTGTTCATCATGTTTCACTGTGCAGCTTTACAAGGAAACATGACAACACTCCAGACTCTGCGTGTTTTTGATCCATTCACAACCATGTCTACGTTTTCTAAATATATGTGAGAAAAGACAAAAACAGGCAAGAGAAAAGAAATCCTGTCTTAGGTATTGATTCACTACAATACGAGAGCCCACTGGAGCTCTGTAGCAGAGCTGGCATTCCAGGAGTTCCTATATCAGCATGCTGATATATACAATAGATGGGTCACTGAGTAGAAGCGCAACTGCATCTCTCACCAGTCATAGAAAGCATTTGAAAGACAGATCCATACTTACAGAGCTCCATCAGCTAGGCAGTACAGCCTGCATGGGTGTGGCGATGTAATGGATCTTCCACGAAATGGACTATCTGTGTATCCATTTACCAATAAAAGCAACTGCACCTCTTTCACAAGACCAATTAACTCATTATCCAGTCATCTCCTGCAACCAATCAGATTTTACAAAGTAAGCTCCGGTGCACGGTTTCTATGTAGCAAAAGAGATTCCAGTTAGACACATAATAGAGATGGAAACTGCTACTGAGAAGGCTACCTTAGGAGAAGTTTGAATCTAAACACATAACATTTTGAGTTTTCGTCAGTGAAAAACTCATGGTGATAGATGCTTGATCAGTTCCTCCCTGTAACTGGCACAAATTCATCCTAATCCTGATAATTCATCTAAACCATTAACATATCTCTTAGACCCCATCCCAAGTAGACTGCTCATGGATCTTTTACCTTCAATCAGCATGCTCATTTCAAATTATATCTATTTTTATTTACTAACAGGCTGTAGTCAAACATCTACTGAAAATAATCTACTATTGATTCAGACCTCTTAGCCAAGTACAGACTGATATCCAATCCTCCTTTTATCACAAATTGTTGAAAAGCAATTATGACCACCTGCACAGGAATAACCTGTATTAAGATTTCCAGTCAGGATTTAGAGTACATCATAGTACAGAAACAACACTGGTAAAATATCTTCTCCAAGCCTCAGGCTCATCGCTATTCCCGCCCTGTTATATCTTAGTATTATTATTAGCCTTTCAACGCTACAGATCACATTTTATTACACAGACTGGAACACATCATTGGGATTAAAGAAACCACTCTAACTTGGATTAAATCTTATCTGTCAGGTAGAGTTTAATTTGCTTATGTAAATGCTGAGTCTTCTATGCAAACATAGGTTAGTTCCACAGGGTTCTGTGCTTGGACCAATACTTTTCACTTTAGCTGGTATTATTAGGAAACAGTCTTTACATACTAGCACATACATTTGTCACTTCTAGACTGGACTACTGTAATTCCCTATTAACAGGATGTCCCAGTAACTCTTCAAAAAGTCCAAAATGCTGCATGAATTAGCTGTTGAATTAGCAAAAGAGATCATAGTTCTCCTACCTTAGCTCCTACCCCCAAAAAGAGGGTTCAGCTGGAGGTTTCTTCAGTTAAAGAGAGTTTTTCTTTCTCCACTGGTCCCTAGTGCTTGTTCAAGTGGGATTGTTGGATTTAATATAATTTATAGTTGTGTTATTCTGTAAGGTCTGTAAGTGCCTTGAGATGACTTTTGTTTTGATTTGGCATTATATAAATAAACCAAATTGAAGTAAAACTTTTACTCTCTAAAGCGCAGAACAAACTAGGGGTTACAAGCAAGTAAGGACTCTTTGGTTTCTGTATCCAGCCAGATGCAGAAACTCAAAGTAGGTCACAGTGGAGGAATGATTTTTGGAAACAGCCAGTGCCCCAAGGGCCACAATATACAATAATATAATGTCACGGAGAGCAAAGCATTAAATAGCCACATATGGGAAAAAGTTAAGTTGTATTGTAGAAAGCCTCCTGCCAACAAAACCATTTCATAACCTGAATTCCACAAAAAAACTATTAAAGTTAGCTGTGATTATCTAACTCTTACTTTTAAGCACTTAAAACTATTTATGTCTGGCCAATTAGAACACATGAATCAGAATGAATTAGAAGAAGCCAGGCACACGCTGTGTGGGAAAATGTCAAGAGCTTAAGTGGGCCAACCACAGCACTTCTCTTGCCACACCTTTCCATCTAGACAGCTCTGAATCTATTGTCACAGTAACACATGATGGGATGTTGTGATTGGGGATTGACCTTTAAAATAGCTGTCCAATGCTGTATTCCAAAATGTTGCAACATTTACTCATAATTACGTTTCATAAAAAGCAGCTGTGTCTACATTTGTTTGTGAAAGAGACAGGAGAAAACCCCAACAGCGCAGATGATTTACTCATGTTTTAAGAGCGTTTCAGAAATTATAGTGGGTTTTCTGAATTATAAGCCTATAATAGTGTCTTTTTTTGATTCAATGCATTTGAAGGAAATTCAGGGATTATGGTCTAAAATCCAAATGAAATCAGATTGTGTTTTTCTTTTGTCTGCTTTAGCATATGTTCTACTTTATGTTTGTCTTTGAGAGACATGAAAAAAGACTAAATAGGACAGCATAACAGCTCATAATACCCCAAATGGGATTTTACTAAGACTGTGAGCTAAACTGTAGAAATAAACCATGTATGTTATAAAGTAGAAAGCAAACATTAGAAATTGTGCTTGCATGTAATTATTTGGCAATTGCTTATTTGGAGACGATGTATTTTTAAAAGTTTCCATGTGATAATAATTAATAACGTCATGCTGGTCTTATTTTTAACTGCACAAATGAATGGTTGTTATTTTCAGTTAAATATGAGGCTTTCAGCATAAAGGGCTTCCTTAAAGTGCAGTGCTGTCCCCTGGATCACCCCCCTCATCAGACATACTATACACACATAGAGCCAATACCTTTTAATTCCCCAAAGTCACTCGATCAAGATATCCTATTCTAGCTATTTCTGTGATTATTTGTGGGTAATTGCAGCTTGTTATGCTTCTATTTTACAAAAGCAGATGATTGATAATTACCAGAGTTTAAAATATGATGGTACTGTTAGAGAGGTCTAACAAGGTTTCCATTTCTCTTGCATACTACACTGAAAAACTAAGGTTGGACAGGCAGAGTGAGTGGTACTTTATGGTCCCTGAAGGCACCAGCGGCACACATGGTCACGCACAAGTATTCATCAGCAGAGATGGGTGTGTCATGAACTGTCACGTGTCATCAACTTGGTGGAGAAACTTGACAGGCTGACCTGATTCACAGAAGCTCCTACAAACATCGATGCTGGTCCATTAGAGAGTAGCAGTCAATCATCATCAGAGTGTCTGAGTGATATACAGTACAACCTAAGCACTTCATGAGAGAGTCATGAGTTAAGAAGCTATCGTCAGCTGCCTAATCCATTAAACCCATATGAATCAAGGTGATTGCTACTGTTTTAATGGATGACCCTTCTCTTACTGGTGGGACTGTTGACTGGTGCTCTGACTGAAAGCTGTGCAGCAGTGACATGAGATGGAAGACAGATAGAAGAGATTGATGGAAAGATGAGGAGAAATGAGAGATCAGACCTGCAATAGTAGGAATATAACCAACAGTGAGTAGAATTAGACAGTGGAAGAAAGACAAGAAGTATCCTAATTCTGGCTTCTAATTGCAGACTAGAGGCTATATAGAAAAGATTTGCTGAGCTTCTTAGGTGCTAAACTGTCAAATCACATTTTACAGTATGTATTTACTTTTGTGCAGGTGAAATGGAACAAACAGATCCAATGAAAACTGTGTGTTGGGGCTCAGCTCATGCAATATACATTTTAAGGCATTTCTCTTTGGGAAGGTTTGGAAATTCATACAAATAGGAAATTCATCTGATTTATTGTTGCAGCAGAGAAGATTGCATCTGAAATTGAATACCTGAGCCAAGCAGTTAAAATCTGTAGGACACTGGCAGACAAAAGAGGTAAATACAAGCTCTGCAGACATTAAAAATGAGATTTTTTTCAAATGGTAATGTACTGTTACTTTTCATTTCATGAACTGAAAAAAATAAAAAGATTAGACAATAACCGTAGCATGCAACAAAAACTGGATATTTGAAGTTACAAATGGTTCCTCCTTCAACCAAGGTTCAGCTGCACAAAATACTAATATTTTGCACTCCATTTCTTTGCACACATGCATAACACGCATCAAAAAGCCTGACAGATCTTATTTAGCAGTGATACAAATAAAAAAGCTTCAAAGGAAGACATTTACATACATAATTGTGATGACTACTTTTTAGTCTGATGGTAATTTGCAGCAGACTTAGTAAATAACCTCCAGTATAGTCACCTCACCCATTTTTAATAATTGAGAGTATGTTGAAAGTATGCTGCCTTTTTGATGTTCACCTGTTAATCCCCATTCAGTGCTACTGTATACTGACATACCAGCACTTAATAATCAGTTTTCTAATTATTTGCTGTAGGGAGCTCAGATTAAGTGCAGAGCCCTTCCTTAATTTTCCTGAGACCTGAGAGGAAAGGAAACCCATAAGCTGTAGCACATGAACGTTGGCTGTTAAAGTGTGCTGTGTTGATACAAACATTGTTAAAATACCCTTAAGCCGTCATATGAACTGACAAAACTTGGAGAAAAGGCCAAATTGCATTTAGAGATTATATAATTAATTGTATCCTTTGACTATTTATTTTATGTAGGGAAATGTGCGTTAGTTCATTAAGTCTTGTTATTATGGTTTTTAATCAAAATATTCACTGAATTAATTCACTGTCTATTCTGCCCTTCCATAACATCAGCGTTTAGTTTGGTAGATTGTTAAAAAGTTCTTCAAACGACAGATGGGGGTTTCAAGTTCTCCTTCTTCCTCATTTGGCTGCTCCCTTTAGGGGTTGCCATAGCGGATCATACATTTCAAATTAAACAAATCTTTCAAGGTCAGTCTGTTTATTTGTTGCCTCCCAAATGAACGCACTGTAAAGAAGAAATACATGCTCACAAATCCAAACATTTCAAGTTTAAACTGAAAATTTATCAAATATAAAACACAGCTGAAGTAACACCTGACATAGTCAACATAGCTATTAGAAACATGTAACAATTAACTACTGACTAGTCTGTTAGCTTGATGCTTACATATAGAGTGATTACCTTAAGCATGCTAATGAAAAAAACTATGGTGAATGCAGTAATATTAGTAGTGGCCAGGACAGAGTAAGAGTGGCCAGAGCTTTTTCCAGGAGTGACCATGTTCAACGAATTGTGATGCGATTGTTACTTTACTATATTATACAATAATATACTATTATTAGTCATTATTAGTCACTGAGTATTCATCCAACTGAAAGCAGAATGAAGTTAGGTGTGGGAATAGAGCTGGAGCAAAGTTTTGCCTAGGACATACCTGCTTTATCAGCATTCTCCATTTTCATTCACCAACACATGACGTTCTCTGAAAGCTCACAGTGGTGTCCTACTGCTCACACTATTGTAATTGCTACTAAATCAGTAATCTAACGCTGTAAGAAGAGGTACATGTGACAACACTATTGACTTTTGTACAGCTTACTGTGACATTAAATCAGTATTGGCTGTTGTTAAAAGGGTCTGTTTTGTCTCTTAAAATTGTTATGGAATATTGTGCAGTGTACTGTGTTCAGTACAGCTGCAAGACATTTTTCCAATAATATAATGTTGTCACTTATTGTATGTGGGGCAACATCAGAGAGAGCCAGACTCAGAAGAGGAGGTCATATAGCACTTCTTGTTTTGCAGGAATTGGATTTTTTTTTCCTAAATGAGAGG